>CM053788.1:28309114-28536614 GCA_028749045.1 Cupressus sempervirens
GAGAGGGGATATGTGAGAGACATGGGGGGGGAGAGAGATTAGGGGACATGATAGAAATAGTCAGAGAGAAGGGATAGGAGAAAGAGAGAGAAGGGATGTGTGTGTGTGTAAGAGAGAGAGAGAGGGGGGGATAGGACAAAGAGAGAATGAAAAAGAGAGGATGAGATGGAGAGAAGAATTAGAGGATATGATAGAAGGAGTGAGAGAGAGAAAGGGATAGGAGAAAGAGAGAGGGGGATAGGAGGGGGAGAGAGAGGGGGGATGAGAGAGATTTGGGGAAAGGATAGAAAGAGTGTGTGAGAGAGAAGGGGATAGGAGAAAGAGGGAGAGAGGGGGGGGGGAGGGAGGGAGAGAGAGAGAGAGAGAGAGAGAGAGAGAGAGAGAGAGAGAGAGAGAGAGAGAGAGAGAGAACTTGAGAGAGATAGACAGTAGGCAGTAGGAGAGGGAGTGGGAGAGGGAGAGGGAGAGGGAGAGAAATAGGGGGGATGGGAGTGTGTGTGACAGATGTAGAGACTAGGGGATGGGAGAGAAGAAGAAGAGTGGGGGGATAAGAGTGTGTGTATCTATGAAAGTGAGAGAATAGGGGATGGGAGAGAGTGTGAAAGTGTGAAAGTAAGGGGTGGCAGAGAGAGAGTACGACGATGGGGGAGAGAAAGTAGGCAATGGGAGAGGAAAAGAGAGAGGGGGGATGGGAGTGTGTGTGTGTGTGTGTAAGAGAGATAGAGCAGGGGATTGGGAGAGAGTGTGAGAGTGTGAGAGTAGGGGGTGGATGAGAGAGAGAGTACGATGATGGGGGAGAGAAAGTAGGCGGTGGGAGAGGAAAGAGAGAGGGGGGATGGGGGTGTATGTGTAAGAGAGATAGAGTAGGGGATGGGAGAGAGTGAGAGTGTGAGAGAGTAGGGGATGGGAGAGGAGAGAGAGAGTAGGGGATGGGGAGAGTGTGAGAGTGTGAGAGAGTAGGGGATGGGAGATGAGAGAGAGAGCAAGGGATAGGGGAGAGAAAGTAGGCAGTGGGAGAGAGAGTGGGAGAGGCAAAGAGAGCTTGTACAAGATGGGAGAGAGAGAGAGAGTAGAGAGGGGGAGAGAGAACTTGAGAGAGAGAGATAGTAGGTAGTAGTAGTGTGAGTGTGAGAGAGAGTAGGGGGTGGTAGAGAGATTACAACGATGGGGGAGAGAAAGTAGGCAGTGGGAGAGGGAGAGAGGGGGAATGGGAATGTGTGTAAGAGTGAAAAATTAGGGGATGGAAGAGAAGAGAGAGAGTAGGGGATGGGGGAGAGAAATTAGGTGGTAGGAGAGGGAGAGAGATAGGGGGGATAAGAGTGTATGTGAGAGATCTAAAGAGCCGAGGATGGGAGAGGAGAGGGGGTGAGAGAGGTAGAGAGAGTAGGTGGTGGGAGAGGGAGAGTGAGAGAGAGTAAAGGATGGGAGAGAGTATGAAGAGAGAGAGGGAGGGGATGGGAGAGAGAGTAGGGAGGATAGAGAGTAGGGGGGATGGAGAGTGATGTGTTTTGAGAAAGTAGGGGGTGGAAAAGAGAGAGTACGACGACGAGGGAGAGAAAGTAGGCGGTGGGAGAGGAAAAGAGAGAGGGGGGATGGGAGTGTGTGTGTAAGAGAGACAGAGCAGGGGATGGGATAGAGTGTGAGAGTAGGGGGTGGCAAAGAGAGAGAGTACGACGATGGGGGAGATAAAGTAGGCGGTGGGAGAGGGAAAGACAGAGGGGGGGATGGGGGTGTATGTGTAAGAGAGATAGAGTAGGGGATGGGAGAGAGTGAGAGTGTGAGAGAGTAGGGATGGGGAGAGAGTGAGTGTGAGAAAGTAGGGTATGGGAGAGAGTGAGAGTGTGAGAGAGTAGGGGATGGGAGAGAAGAGAGAAAGTAGGGATGGGGGAGAGTGTGAGAGTGTGAGAGAGTAGGGGACGGGAGACGAGAAACAGAGAGCAGGAGATGGGGGAGAGAAAGTAGGCGATGGAGAGAGAATGGTAGAGGCAGAGAGAGCTTGTACAAGATGGGGGAGAGAGAGTAGAGAGGGAGAGAGAGAACTTGAGAGAGAGATAGTAGGTAGTAGTAGTGTGAGGGTGAGAGAGAGTAGGGGGTGGTAGAGAGAGTACGACGATGGGGGAGAGAAACTAGGCGACGAGAGAGCGAGATTAGGGGATATTATAGAAAGAGTTAGAGAGAAGGGGATAGGAGAGTGAGAGAGAGGGGATATGTGAGAGACATGGGGGGGGGAGAGAGATTAGGGGACATGATAGAAATAGTCAGAGAGAAGGGATAGGAGAAAGAGAGAGAAGGGATGTGTGTGTGTGTGTGTAAGAGAGAGAGAGAGGGGGGGGGATAGGACAAAGAGAGAATGAAAAAGAGAGGATGAGATGGAGAGAAGAATTAGAGGATATGATAGAAGGAGTGAGAGAGAGAAAGGGATAGGAGAAAGAGAGAGGGGGATAGGAGGGGGAGAGAGAGGGGGGATGAGAGAGATTTGGGGAAATGATAGAAAGAGTGTGTGAGAGAGAAGGGGATAGGAGAAAGAGGGAGAGAGGGGGAGAGAGAGAGAGAGAGAGAGAGAGAGAGAGAGAGAGAGAGAGAGAGAGAGAGAGAGAGAGAGAGAGATTAGTGGATATGATATAAAGAGTGAGAGAGAGAAGGGGATAGGAGAAAGAGAGATAGGGATAGGATAAAGAGCGACAGGGATAGGATAAAGAGTGAAAATGAGAGAGAGGATGGGATGGAGACAAGGATTGGGGGACATGATAGACACTTGTTTTGTATAATATATAATTTGATCTCTCTCTCTCTCTCACTCTCTCACACACACACTCCCTCCTCAATCTAACCTTGTGAAGTAGTAATAAAAAACCCGATCGGGTTATTTGAATCCACAAAACACGATCGGGTTATGGCTTGGTGATAGCCTAGGAAAACAACCCAAAGTCTTGGGAGACTATTTCCCTCCATTTTTTTTACTTTAGATGTTTTCATCTTCTAAGATGAATTATGATTTTTGTCCTCATCAAGTATGCTAATGGTGAAGTGGGTATCTCTAAAATCACAACCATAATCTTACACGTCTTCTTAGCTTTCTAACCATATATTTTTTTCTTTTTTTGGACAACATTAATATTGTAAACTTTAATTACTATTACCAATGCCTTGACATTCCTCACAAACATATGTCTACCATTTTTTTAATAAATTTTGATATGCTTAACCAAATTTGAAATAAATTACATATTACTATTCTACACATGATTATATACACATTTAAAAAAAAGTTTCAATTTTCAATTATTTTGATGCAAGTTATGCTCAGCACATGAATAGGTACCAAAATTTTGGGATGTATTCTATTCAACAATTCATAACAAAAAAAAATACTCATCATAAAACTACAAAAAAATACAAAAATTCTAGATATGACTCTTAACTATCATCCTACCAAAGGATATGTAAAATACTAAATATAACTATGTCTTTTGTGCTGCACATGAAAACAACTATGTTATATTTTCTAAAATAATCAGGAGCTATTTTTCATGTACGCAAGGTTTGACCCACCTAATCTTATCCATTTTGTAAAAACTCTAGTATTTTAGAAAGTAGATTTAGAGTACTACAATTTATATTTTCTACGCATCTTGTACACCATCTTGGTGCACTCATCCTAGGTACAACATTAATATTGTGTCAATCCTCATGAAGAACCAGATCTTCAACTAAAAAAGGAATGTTCAATAACTTTATTATTGTATTTATTTTGAATGTATTTATGATAAGCCTTAATATGTTCAAAAGTATTAATACAATGCTCATCTAACGTCATAATTTGTTGCAAGCATGGTTCACAAAAAGTACACTGTCAATTATGTCACTAAAGGAAACTCTTAATGAAGGACTTTAAAAGGGAATAATAACATCAACATCATAGACTAATTTATAGGAAGACGTTCTGGTTGTGTTGTTGACACTTGTTCAAAAGCATAGGTTAAATGTATATGCCAATACTTTCTATTTTTATTAATAGTCTTCCAAAGAATTTGCAATAACCTTGTTAGATGCCTTGACCATTAGATTAAGGGTAATAGGGAGTAGAAAAATACTCCTTTATATGGTATTTTTACAAAACCTTGGTAACTTCCTTATTCTTGAAAGGAGTGTCATTGTCAAAATATCATTGTTGAAAGAATACAAAATCAAGCAGTGATATTCTCGAGAATGAAATTACAAATACCACCAGTATTAGCAGAGTGAAGGGCACTACTTCTACCCACTTAGTAAAGTAATCAATAGAAATAAGAATGTAAGTATGTCCTTGAGAGGAAGGAGGTAAAACTTTACCAATAAAACCCTAACCCAACAGGCTAAATAAACATGAAGCTACCTAAAAGAAGAGTTCGTGTGTAGGAGCGTGGATAATATAATTGCAATACTTAAAAATTCAAAGTAATCATGTTCCATAGTATTCCAATAATATCTCATGTGAACATATTTTTTAGCTAAGGAATTTTCACCAAAATGCCCTCCATAAGATTTTGTATGGGCTTCACAAAGCAATATGGATCTTAGTAGTATTTAGGAATCTAAGTAAAAGACCATCATATAAACATATATAAAGAATGTCAACTAGAATGATATATCTTGCAGTAAACTTCCAAATTTGAACTCTTCTATTCCAAGTTGAAGATTTGGGAAAAGTACCATCTCTCATATAATGAAAGAAATGTGAATATCACTCATCCAAATTTAGACTAAAACAAGAAATGCCAAGACTAGATATTCTAGCAATTTTAGGAGTGACAAAACTATATATGATGAATTGATAACTTTCCTTATTATCCTCCAAATAAATAAGGTATGTTGTACTAGAAATAGAATTCACTTGGTGGTTATCCTTTCAAGGTGACATGGAGATAGAATAAGAAGTTAATTTAGAAAAAAATCACAAGGCTTAATCTCAATATTGTTACAACTTATCACTTTTGGTTTGATAGGTTCTGTTGCACAATTAATTGGAAGCTACCAAATATATTTACATGCTTGATCTTAAGGAATAAAGTCACTTTGATTCCAACAATAACAGTTTCATATTCTACAATGTTATAAGTACAAGATAAATTAAGATGATAAGACAAGGAATAAGCTTCTTTTAGGGTGATATCAAAATAACATTGGCATCAAAGCTAGTTGTGCATCCAGATCAAAGTAAAAATTCCAAGGTTCATTAGCTTTAATTAGTAACACAAATTCATCTAGAAAAGAAATGAGATTAGAAAGTGAATTAGAAGAAGGGGATTCAATGATATGATCTATCAAAGCTTGTCCCTTGATTTCCTTTCAACAAATGAACTTCAAGTCAAATTCGCTTAATATAACAACCCATTTAGATAAACATCCTAATAATTTAGCTTTGGATAATAGATGTTTTAAAAGGATAAAATTTGATAATGACATTGTTCTCAATATTAAGAATATAATGGAAGAGTTTTTGACAAGTAAAAACTAAAGCAAGACATTATTTCTCTATGGTATATAGTATAATGTATCTCATAATCCACCAATGTCCTACTAATGCGATACATTGGGTGATCTTTCTCATATTTTTCATGTTGAGCTCAAAGAGTGTTTAAAGCATTGGAAAAAGTTGAGGTATAAAAAAAGAAATGCATATCCAGTTGAGCTAGTCATAAGATAAGAGGATTAGCAAGATAGTTTTTGAATTGTTTGAAAGAGTGTTTGTAGTATTCATTCAAGAGAAGGTAGTATCTAATGGGGAACTTCTTCAACTAAGAGCTTTCTAGCTCTTCTCAAGCTACCCTTAGCCCACTATAGGTTTTTCTCTCCAAACCCTAACCTAAAGGATCCTTCTACTATCCCCCTTACCCAATAAACTCTCCCAACAATTCAACACTCAATGCCATTTTCCTAATTCTCCCCAAATGCCTTCTTTGGCTTAGAAATACCAAAACTTCCCAAGAACACAAAGACCCTAAAAAACAAGGTGGAACACTCCTAATGAGGTTTTCAAGGCATTCCTCATCATCCTACACCATTCTTTTAAGGTTCTTGCACCCAAACCACAAAATTGGCTAGTTAGGTCTTGTAGCCCTAAGAGCCCCTTTTAGCCCTCCCAGAAACAAGGAAAGTGCCATAACTCACAAAATCCCTTAACAAGTAACTTTGGTATATACTATAATTTTTTTTCACAATGACCAACCATTGAAGATTTTGTAGGTCTTGGCCTCTAGTAATGTCCATATAGTATGGATTCATAAAACCCTACTTTTAAGGGTTTTAAGGGCAATGTTAGTGTTTCATTCTTCATAGGTGTCAAACTCATTTTCCAACCTCCTCCTTTGAGCTCTAAAACCTTCATATTCCACTCCTACATTTCCAAATTAATATTGATCTATGTCAATTCGTTGTTCTTCACAAATTGCTTTACAAGCTTCTCCTTTGCACCTTGTCAAGCTTGTCTACTTGCCTAGGGCTTGCTTGTAAAAATAGAAAAAGGTATTCCAAAAAATCCATCATCCATATATACAATATATATAGATTCTATTTATTGGTCTCCAATATCCATGGTGATTAGACCAAGGACACTCAAGTTATAGTCCTTCTCATGTCTACTACTCAAAACTGGACAACAGGTTCACAAGAAACAAACAATTTTCTAAACCTTATCAAAACCCTAATTGAAACCAAAAAAATTGCACATAGAATAAAATCATGGAAACAAGATCCTAATTCATTAGAAAAATTTCTATATTCAATCCAAATTCCAAACAAAAACTCCAAAACTACGCTCTGAATGCTTAAAAATTGTCTTGTACTGGTGTTGTCCGTACACCCAATTGTCCAACCCTTGGAACTGAGTTGGAAAAGTATTAAATATAATTCCTCTATCCTCCTATCCTATAGTTTTATCCATAACTACTTCAATTCATTGGTTTCCAAAACTGCCTAAAAATTTGTCATGCAATTTTTCAAAATTGCAAAGTTGTCAATGCAACTTTTTGACAAGTTTTGCAATTTTGCTCCTAGACTCTCCAAACTTGCAAAGAATGTTACCAATATTCCTAATATGACCTTATAACTTCAAAGAGCCATCTTTATATAATCCTTGCCTCCTTTTAAGGCATTTTACTTTATTTTGCCTCTTAGATAAATTTTTGCAATTTCTAACTATCAGGACCTATTTGACCAAACTAGACTCCTAAACCAAAACCCACTGACTCAAACGTCCTAAGAACACCTTGTGATTTATTTTTAGTCCTCACTAACCCAATGGTTGGTTAGACCATCCAAAAATCAAAAAATAAACTTAGGGTTCGACCTTACCCGAGGTGCTCCTGCACCATTCTCCCCTTACAAGAAGAGGTTAAGGTACTACTGGAGATATGATCTGATTAGAATCTAGGACTATTTCAGAGGAATGATAACTAATTACATAAATTTAATTTTAAAGCTTTAAATGAAGCAATTAACGTAATTTAAATAAAGGAACAACACAAATTAAACTGACGGAAGGGAAATTAAGAGATAGAAGACACAAAACAATTTGATCTCAGAGTTCATCCATATGGACTACATCTCTGGGTCCTGCTCCTGTAGAGGGACCAATTTGATTAACTCTAAAATTAGGTACAAGTGTTTACAAAATCACTCCCTTCAAGTACAACAACATCACGTTGTTCCAAAGTACATGATTGATCACACCTTCATAATTTCTCTCTCCTTCTCAATACTTGGATGTTCTCTCCATTTCAAAATGAATAATTAGTCTCCTAAACCCCCCTTTTTATACACCAAATTAGCCAAATAAGGCTATAACAAAATTTACAAGTTTATACCCTTCAACTAATTCCCCTCTTGGAATAACCCCTTAGCCATTTTGAAAGATTTGGCTCTATGTTATTTTTCGGGGTCAAAAATAGCAAATAACCTTAATTTACTAAGGTTGGCAGGTTTGTTTAAAGGTTAAATATAACATAACCTATTAACAACAACATATGCTAATTTTACTTGACGGTCGATCGGGGGTTCCAACCTCGTCGCCAGCCCTTTTAAACCACGTAGGCGAGTGGATTAATTTAAATACAAAGTTACATATAGTTAATTTAAACCCAACGTATGGTGTAGTGGCAATTAGTTGCCATTTGTAATGGGGTAGCTGTGGGTTCTAATCCCACTAAAAAATTTTCCCAACCACTGCCCAGTTGTCCTGTCGGAATGATGATGTCATCCAAATTTATATGTTTACCTGAATTTCAAACTACCATATCTTTCACATACGGAGTTCATTTTTGACAAAACAAACACCGTTTGAAAGCTCTCAATGAGATCTTCAATTTGAAATCCATTGTTAACCACTTTTGAGATATTTATTTTTCACCTTTTCTGATTCCCTCTGAACCAAGGTTTGACCAAACTTTGACTAACCATAACTCAAGCATACAAACTCCATTTTTGTCTATTCAAGTTGTGTTGGATTCAAAATTTTGAGAACTTTAACATGGTTTTGATTTTTGGAGTTTTTGAGATACTTCAAATTTGAGTGAAAATATCCTTCAGATCAATCCTCCCCACTGAAGAGCTTTTAGACCTTCAAAAGTTTGGATTACTCAGAAAGTAGGTGAGAGTATAGTTCCCTCACTTTGCCAATCTCCATCCATCTTGCCTTGCTTGGATGCATCCCCTTCAATCCCACTCAGAGGTATTCAATTGGTCCTCTTCATGAAGTTCTAACACACCTGTCTAGGATAACATCTTCTGGCAATTCTGACATATACTTTGGTGAAAGATCATCAACAAATAGAATTTGAATGTTAGTGTCTTCATCCAAGATCATTGGAGTCTCATATAATTTCAGATTCTCCACATTGACAACTGAGTAAATTTGCATGTATAGAGGAAGATTAAGGTGGAAGGCGTTAGTACTGATCTTTTCCAAGATCTCAAAAGGACCATACCTAATGGGCTTGAGCCTCCTTCCTTCATCTTGTATTTTTTTCTTGCTAATATGTAACCAAACTCTACCGCCAACTTGGAAATTTTGATCGATGCGATGCTTATCATGGCGAGCCTTATATTTTTCTTGGCTTTGCTCCAGCTATGCTTCTACTGCCTGATGAATTGCTTGGAGTTTTTGGATGAACTTCAAATCCATTTCTACATCATGGCATCCATTGATAATGTCGTCCTTCCCAAAAGAAAAATCCATTGGTGTCTTAGGCAACTAATCAAAGCAAGTCTCAAAAGGAGACCTCTTTGTAGAAGAGTGTGTCGCATGATTGTAAGCATGTTGCACATTATGAAGACTTTCATCCCACAACTTAGGATGCTTGCTACAATACCCTCTAAGCAGATACACAACTTTCCTGTTCACTACCTCAGTCTATTCGTCAATCTGTGGATGGAAGGTTGTACTTTTATTTAACTTGGTGTCCATGAGGTCCCACAATTCTGACCAAAATTCCCCTAAGAATCAAGAATCTTGATCTGATACAATAGAAGTGGGTAACCCAAAATGAACCCATACATTTTGAAAGTACAAATGAGTTGTCAGTTCAGTAATGACCTGCTTTTTAAAAGGTATTAAAATACACATTTTGCAAAACCGATCAACTACTACATACAAATAATCATGACCCTTCCTAGACATAGGTAAACCTCCCACAAAGTCCATAGATACACTTTCCCATGGACAGGATGGTACAGGTAAGGGTGTGTACAAACCCAATTTCCTAATACTTGGTTTGCTAGTTGCACACATTACACATCCTTTTATATATTGAGTGACAGTTTCTTGCATTTGAAGCCAATAATAGTATTTTTGCAATTGAGCCAATGTTTTACTTACCCCAAAATGGCCTACAATCAAAGAGGTGTGTGCTTCTCGGATTACATTTGCTTGTTCATCTTTAGGAATGCATAGTTTTCCCAAGTGGTAAAATAAATTATCCTGCATATAGTAATCTTTCTCTTCTACATGTTTACACTAGATTAAAGCTGTATAGATATCCTTAAAGTTCTCATCATTAGCATATTGTTTCTGAAAACTTTCATGAACCATAGAACTATTCTGAAGGATTATCAAAGCATTCTTAACAAGAGGCCTAGAGAGCATATCTATGACTTTGTTATGGACACCTTTCTTGTACTTAATTACCAAATGAAATTATTGTAGAAAACCTATCCACCTAAAGTGCCTACTTTGTTACAACTTAGGTTGTGAGTGCAAATATTGAATTGGTTGTTGATCAGTGTGGATTACAGTTTCTTTTCCTATTAAGTAGTGTTTCCATTTCTTAACACTCTAAACTAAAGCATAAAGTTCCTTATCATAAGTGGGATAGTTACTTACTACTCCTAAAAAAGTTTCAGAGTGGTAGCAGACTAGTTTACCTCCTTGGATGAGTACAACTCCCATGGAAAACCCGCTCGCATCTGTCTCAATCTCAAATAGTTTATGTAAATCTGGTAAAACCAGAACTGGTGTGGTGCTCAACTTTCCTTTCAAAGTGTTGAAAGCCTTCTATTGTGGACCTCTCCACTGAAAATTTGTCTTGGTACTGGTTAGTGCATGCAATGGTGATGCAATACAAGAGAAGTTTGCAATGAACTTCCTCCAGTATTGGACTGCACCTAAGAAACTCTTGACTTCTATAATTGTACTTGGCTTAGGTCATTTTACAATACATTTGATCTTCACAGTGTCTACTTTTAATTGACCATCTCCTACGACATAGCCTAAGTACACTAAAGATGTCTTAGAAAATTCACATTTAGACATCTTTACATAGAGTTTTTCTTTTCTCAATATATCAAAAACTTTCTTTACATGAATTACATGATCATTCCAAGACTTACTCATCTAAATAGACTATGACAAAATCATCAATAAAAGGATGAAAGATATCATTCATGACTCTCATGAATGTAGCTGGTGCATTACAAAGCCCAAAAGGCATTACCAACCACTCAAATAGCCCCTATTTTGTCTTGAAAGCAGTTTTCCAAATATCATTTTCTGCAATTTGAATTTGCTAATATCCACTATGCAAGTCTAGCTTAGTGAAATAAATTGCATGTTTCAACTGATGAAGTAAATCATCTATTCTAGGAAGAGGATACCTATTCTTTACCGTTATCTTGTTCAAAGCCCTGTAGTCAATCCACATTCTCCAAGTCCCATCTTTCTTTGGAACCAACACAACAGGAGAACCACAAGGAGAAGTACTAGGACAGATAACTCCTTTCTCAACCAGCTCCTAAACCTGCTTTTTGATTTCTTCATTCTGCAAAACTGATAAATGATACATGCCAATATTAGGAAGTGGCACATCTTGTTGTCACTGAATTTCATGCTTAATCTCTCTCTTAGGAGGCAATACTTTTTGTTCCTGAAACAAGTCATCATAAGCGGAAAAAACTTTGACCAATTAAGTTTATGTTTTGGATCACATCCCTTAAATGCCTCAAATGTTTCATCTTCTTTAGCTTTTACAATCATCAACATAAAATTCATACTAGAGTTGACTAACCTTTTCATTTGACCAGCATTGACTAATGCCAAATTAGTCTTAACCTTATGTGCTCATACAATGTATTCAATTTTATCTTTAAATAGATGATACTTATTTCCCCCCTTATAGAATATAGCTTGCCAGTCATACAACTAGGGACTCCCAAGTACAAAACCACAAATATCTAAAGGGACTACATCAGCTTCTACCTCATCCACAAAGTTTGTAGTATTGCTTAGTTACCTGTAACTATGCATCATCGCAAACCCATCCAATAGGATATGGTTTTGGATGAGGTGTTGTAGTAAAATTAAGCTTCTTAACAACTTCCTCAGATATCAAATTAACATGAGAATCCATATCAAATAATGTATCAACCTCAGTATGCTTGATAACAACTCGAATGTGAAATAATTCATTCTTTTGCTTATCATTCTTAGGAGAATATTCTTTAGTTGTACTTGCAGTTATGCTAGAAGAACTTGTAGCTGATGGGAGAGATATACCTTTTCCCTTATCATGGATCCCGGTGGCAATGATCCTTATTTCATCTCTGGAATCAGATCCAAGATCTTGTTGAATTATAGCAGTAGTCTTTTGTTTTCCTTTATTTCCACCATATCTCTTTGGCCTTTTTCTGGGTGCAACTTCCAGCACTTAGAATCATCATGCCTTTCTTTCTTGCAATGTGAGCATGTGGGTTTTTCATCCTCTTTTTTGACTATAGCTATATTTTTCCCCTTCCCTTTGTCTTTAGACTTTCCATCAAACTTAGATGGTTTCTTATCAACCTTATCAATGAATGTACCCTTACCCCTTGACTCTAAATGTGTCGCATGTACACTTACTTCATCAAAATTACATGGATTCAAAGCCAAAATAGAATGTCTAAGGTAAGAATGAAGTCCACCTATGTACTTGAGTAAAGTATCCTGGGTATACAATAGAACATTTAATGAGATAGCCATTTTCCAAAATTCATGGGGGTACTCCTGGATAGACTAACCTTTCCCTTGCCTAAAATGTTGCCAATTCATCATTAACTATTGCATATGGCCTAAGGGGTAGAATTGTTTCTTTAAAGCACTAACAAATTCTGACCAAGACAAATTGAACTCACCATGTTGTGAAGTTTCATCCTGAGTCCTACTCTCCCACCAGGTTAGAGCTACACCACCTAATTGAAGAGTGGCTAACTGAATTCTATCAACATCATCTACAAGGTTTTGAACTCTACAATAGACGTCTACTTGCTAAATCTAGTCATCTAATTTCTCAGCATTTAACTCCCCACAATACTTGGCAAGACAAACTTTACATCCAACTTGATTAGAGGCTTATTTCCACCCTTAAAAATATTAGAAGACTCAAAATGGGTAGAAGAAGGAGAAGAGGGGGGAGAAGGAGAAGACGAATAAGAGGGAGGTGTGTTTGGAGGATCACGATCACCTCCTTTCTTTTTCCCTTTGTCCTTTCGAGCTGCACATCTTCGCATCTTTTCTTCTCTTTCTTGTACCAAAACTTCTACCATTGTCTGCAAATTCTAAAGAGCCTTTGGGATACTTCGATCTTTCGAACCCTTTCCACCACCTTTATCTTCCATCTGGGATGATGGGTTAGCTCTTCATTTTTTGATCTTAGGATTATATTCTTCAAGGTCACCTTCACCTTGATTCAACCTAGATCTTGTTACCATTCAAATCTACAACACTAGTCCAAAAAAAGCTCTAATACCAAATTTGATCTTATTGGGATCTAGGACTATTTCAGAGGAATGCTAACTAATTACATAAAGTTAATTTTACAGCTTTAAATGAAGTAATTAATGTAATTGAAATAAAGGAACAACAAAAATTAAACTAACAAAAGGGAAATTGAGAGATAGAAGACACAAAATAATTTGATCTCAGAGTTCGTCTGAATGGACTACGTCTTCAGGTCCTGCTCCTATAGGGGGACCGATTCAATTAACTCTAAAATTAGGTACAAGTGTTTACAGAATCACTCCCTTCAAGTACAACAACATCACGTTGTTCCAAAGCACATGATTGATCACACCTTCATAATTTCTCTATCCTTCTCAGCACTTAGACGTTCTCTCCATTTTAGAATGAATAATAAGAGTTTCCTAAACCCCCCTTTTTATACACCAAATTAGCCAAAATAAGGCTATAACAAAATTTACAAGTTTAGACCCTTCAACTAATTCCTGTCTTGGAATAACCCTTTAGCCATTTTGAAAGATTTGGCTGTATGTTATTTTTTGGGGTCAATAATAACAAATAACCTTAATTTACTAAGGTTGACGAGTTTGTTTAAAGGTTAAATATAACATAACCTATTAACAGCAACATATACTAATTTTACTTGACTAGTCGGTCGAGGGTTCCAACCCCGTTGTCGACCCTTTTAAACCAGGTAGGCAGAAAATAAATTTAAATACAAAGTTGCATATAGTTAATTTAAATCCAACGTATGGTGTAGTGGCAATTAGTTGCAATTTTTAATGGGGTAGTTGTGGGTTGACTAGCCATAACTCAAGCATATGAACTCCATTTTTGTCCATTCAAGTTGTGTTGGATTTAGAATTTTGAGAACTTTAACATGGTGCTGATTTTTGGAGTTTTTGGGATACTTCATATTTAAGTGAAAATATCCTCTGGATCAAGATAAGAACTCAATGCTGATACCAAGCTTCTTGAAATCACCCTCAGCAATCCAAGTTGACTCAACCTCAGGAAAATCCATCCATTTTACCAAATTCTCCTTATAGACTTTATTTATGGTGCTCTTCTTCACTCTGGAGTCTAATATCTTTTCAACCTATGGTTGCTTCTCTTCAAGTATCTTCATGTATGTTGCATCCTTGTTTAATTCTTCTTGGTACTCTATATCATCCAAAATAGGAACTTTGTAAGGTAGTAAGTCTTTCACATTGAAAATTGGGGAGAGAGCCATGTCCTTAGGTAGGTCTATCTTGTAGGCATTGGGTCCATACTTTTCAAGGATATTGCATGGCCCAATCCTCCTCATTTTCAACTTGCTAGGGATTCCTTTTTGTAATCTGGCCTTGTTGAGATACACCATCACCAAGTCCCCCACTTGAAACTGTAATTCTCTCCTCCCTTCATCCTTCTTCTCCTTCAACTTTTGATTGGCCTCCATCAAGGTTTGTTTCACCTAGTCATGTACCTCCTTCATTGATTGCAAAAAGTCATCAGCAATCCCACTAACCTTGTCATTTGAAGGTAGGTCCCTTAACTCCATTATACCTCTTGGGTGAGTACCATATACTGCTTGGAAAGGACTTAGCCTTGTCGTCCAATTCTTGCTATCATTGTATGCAAACTCAGCTTGTGGAATAACTTGCTCCCAACTTTGTCCATACTCCTTGGTAAGACACCTTAATAGGTTGCCCATTTATTACCTCTATCTGACCATCAGTTTGAGGATGATAGGTAGAGCTATGTGCTAGGTTTGTTCCAAGCCTCTTCCATAGGGTCTTCCAAAAGTGCCCCATAAACTTGACATCCCTGTTAGCTACTATGCTTCTTGGCAAGCCATGCATCCTAACCACCTCCTTGAATAATAGGTTAGCAATATTACTTGCATCATGTGTTGTCTTGCATGGTATGAAGTGGCTCATCTTGTTGAACCTATCTACAACCACAAAGACACTATCCATCCCTGTCCTAATTCTTGGTAATCCCACTATAAATTCCATGTTGATGCATTTTCAAGGCCTATTAGGAATAGGGAGAGGTTGGTAGAGCCTTGCATTAGATGAATTCCCCTTTTCCTTCTAACATATATTGCATTGCTCCACATACCTCCTAACATCTCTTTGCATTTTAGGCCAGTAATAGAACCTTTCCATAAGGTCCAAGGTGTTATTTAGACCAAAGTTCCCACTCATGCTCCCATTATGCTTCTCTTGTATGAGATTTTCTCTCATGGATCTCGTTGGGATGCACAACTATTGTCCTATGAACAATAGTCCATTCTGCAATGTGTATTCAACAAAATCACTATGGAAATGATTAGCAAAATCATTACATACCTTATAAGCCTCTAAGAAATTATGTCCTCCTCATATAGACCTTTGAAACCATCCAATCCAATGCTCTACAATTTGACTTCCTGGATTGTCAGCAATCTCCTGCTCAAAGCATCTGCCACCTTATTGTTTGTCCCCTTCTTATGTTTGATAGTGAAGGTATAGGACAATAAGAACTCCATCCATTTGATGTGTCTCAAACTTAGCTTCTCTTGTGAGTTAATAAAACTTAAGGCCTGGTTATCTATGAAGATAACAAACTCCTTAGGCAACAAGTAGTGCCTCCACTTCTTGAGGGCTTGGACAAGTGCATAAAGATCTAGGTCATATGTTGAGTATCTTGTCTTGGCTTCATTAAGCCTTTCACTGAAAAATACCACTGGTTTTCCCTCCTGGCTCAAAACTACCCCAACTACTATGTTACTAGCATCACATTTCACCATAAATGGCTTTTCAAAACTAGGTAGAACCAAGATAGGTTTGGTTGTTACCTCCTTCTTCAACCTCTCAAAACTCTGATCTGCAGGTTTAGCCCATACAAATTTAGTCTTCATGCCTCCTTTGATTGTATCCATCATAGGTGCACATATTTCACTAAACCTTCTTAGAAACCTACTATAGATTTGTGCTAAGGCATGAAAACTCCTGACCTTTGTAGCAGATCTAGGTGTAGGCCAACTCAAAATAGCCTCTACCATGTCCTTATCCATCTGAAGACTTCCTTAGGATATTACAAACCCCAAATATATCAGTTCCTTTTTCATGAACTCACTTTTCTCTAAGTTTACTATCAAATTATCCTCTTGGAGCTTCTTGAATACCAACTCTAGGTGTTTCATGCATTCCTCCTTGGTCTTACTAAAGATGAGAATGTCATCTAGGTACACCACAACAAGCACCCCAATGTAATCCTTCAAAACCTCATTCATGACTCTCATGAAGGTACTTGGTGCATTGGTAAGGCCAAATGGCATCACCAACTACTCATAGAGACCCTCAACAGTCTTAAATGTAGACTTCCATTCATCCCCCTCTTTCATCCTAATCTAATAGTGTCCACTTTTAAGATCAATTTTGGTGAAATACCTAGCTCCACCTAGACAATCCATCAAGTCTTCTATTCTAAGAATGGGAAATTTGTACCTAATTGTGATTCTATTAGTTTCCCTAGAATCAGTACACATTCTCCACTTACCTCCCTTTTTAGGTGCTAAGACCATTGGTATGACACATGGACTGATGTTCTTCCTAATTAGCCCTTGATCGAGCAACTCCTAAACTTGCTTTGCAATCTCCTTATTTTTCTTTGGTGTCATCTTGTATACAACCTTGTTAGGTAGTGATGCCTCTGGTATGAAGTCAATTTGATGACTTATGGCCCTCTTAGGTGGTAGGCTAGGTGGTGCTCCATCACAAATGATATCTTTAAACTGGTCTAATAACCCTTGCACTTCTGCAAGTATAGGTGTGGATGTTTTTGTCTCCTCCTCGTTAGGCTTTAGCATAAAAACATAACCTACTCCTTTACTTTCCTTCAAGTCCTTAAGTAATTCCTTTCCACTCATGAGCAAGACTTTAGCAATAGATTTCTCCACCTTATCTTCTTCCACTATTGATTGGATGCTATAAGTGACACCATCTTTCTTAAAGGAATACTTGTTTTCCTTCCCATGATGGACTGCCTCCTTATCATACTGCCAAGGTCTCCCCAATAGTAGGTGACAAACATCCATGGGAAGTACATAAAACAAGATCCAATCCTCATACTTGCCAATGGTGATGTCCACCCACACTTGTTCATTTACTAGGATATTATGCCAATTATTTAACCATGTCACCTTGTAAGGACACATGTGGAATTTTTGTCAAACCAAGCTTTTGTACTGTCTCCTTTAACAAGACATTATTAGTAGACCTTGAGTCTATGATCACCTTGCATACTTTGCCCAATATCTTGTAGGTTGTCCTAAACAATTCTCTCCTCTACTTAGGCTCATCTTTAATTGGTTCTTTAACCAATACCCTCCTCAACATGAGATTTTCACTTTTCTCCACATCAAGGTCCACTTCCCTTGTCTTTTGATTTTCCTCTTCTTGAACATAGGTGATTTTCTGTTCCCCATAAGAAGATGATTCCTTTTTTGGACATCTATAAGTAGGATGTCCCAACTTACCATAGTTGTAGAACTTCATGTTGTTAAAGTGTGATCCTCTACTGGTGTTACCAAATCTGCCTTTGCCACCATTGTTGGATCCTCTACCTCTGCTAGAACCTCCTCTCTGACTGGTCTAATTGGATTGCTCACTCCACTTAGAGTCTCTGTAGATTCTTTGTTCAATACTCTTACCACTAGAGCCTCCCCTTGAACCACCTTTGAAGTCATTGCCTCTACCTATGTTCTTAGAACTACAGTCCCCTTTCTTCCTTAGTTCTTCCTCCACCTTCCTAGCCATTTGAAAACAACTATAAAGAGTGGTGAGGCTAAACAAATTCAACTCATCTTATATGGACCATTTAAGGCCATTCAATTACATTGCAACCTTGATACTCTTTGCTTCTTATACTCTTGATCTTAGTGCCAACTTATGAAATTCCTCAGTATAGGTAGCCACATCAAGTTCTTTCTGCTTGAGATTCTACCTTTTCTTATGGATATGAAGCTCATAATCTTTTGGTAGGTATGTTTCTTTGATCTTTGCCACCATTTCCTTCCAATTAGCTATAGGCTTCATCCCCCCACTTTCTCTCTTCATCCCCCCACTTTCTCTTTCTTCCTACACAAACTTCCACCATGTTAGAGCTTGACCTTTCAATCTAGACTTTGCAAACCTCAGCTTTTGGGCCTCTATTGCCCTTTCTCATTCAAAGTAGTTCTCAATGCTTTTAAGCCACTCTAAGACTACCTCTACATCCATCTTACCATGAAATAAAGACACATTCTCTAGAGTCTTCCCTCCAAATTCTTTGAGAGCCTTTAGGAATGGTTCCTACTGACCAATTGGGGGATCTAGTTCAAGGATTTCATCCTCCAAACTCACCTTCTCTTGAAGTCTTTGTCTTCCTTAGCTTGGGTTGCATCCTCTATTTTTTTCAACTTGTCTTTGACCTCCCCTAGGGCCTCATCTAGAGCCCTAGTCTTTTCTTCTAAGAGCTTATTCTACTCATCCACTTCCTTGACCAACTTTGCATTGGTCACTATCTCGAAAGATCCACTTGATTTAGTGGAGTACAACATACCACCACAAGCCAAATCTTATGGCTCTGATACCACTTTGATGGGGGAGCTTCTTCAACTAAGAGATTTCTAGCTCTTCTCAAGCTACCCTTAGCCCACTGTAGGGTTTTCTCTCCCAACCTAACCTAGAGGATCCTTCTAATATCCCCCTTACTCAAGAAACTCTAACAACAATTCAACACTCAATGTCATTCTCCCAATTCTCCCCAAATGCCTTCTTTGGCTTAGAAATACAAAAACTTCCCAAGAATACCAAGACCCTCAAAAACAAGGTGGACCACTCCTAATGAGGTTTTGAAGGCATTCACCGTCATTATGCACCATTCTTTTAAGGTTCTTGCACCCAAATCACAAAATTGGCTAGTTAGGCCTTATAGCCCTAACAACCCCTTTTAGTCCTCCTAGAAACAAGGAAAGCACTATAGCTCACAAAATACCTTAAAAAGGCACCTTTTATATACTAGAATTTTTTTTCACATGACCAACGCTTGAAGATTTTGTAGGTCTTGGCCTCTAGTAATGTCTGTACAGTACGGATTCACAAAAGCCTACTTTTAAGGGTTTTAAGGGAAATGGTAGTGTTTCTTTCTCCATAGGTGTCAAACTCCTTTTCCAAACTCCTCCTTTGAGTTTTGAAACCTTCATATGCCACTCCTACATTTCCAAATCAAGACTGATCCATGTCAATCTGTTGTTATTCACAAATTTCTTTACAAGCTTCTCCTTTGCACCTTGCCAAGCTTGTCTGCTTGACTAGGGCTTGCTTGTAAAATAGAAAGAGGCCTTCCAAAAACTCCATCAGCCATATTTATAATATATACAAAGGATATTTCTTGGTCTCCAAGAGACATGGTGATTAGACCAAGGACACTCAAGCTATAGCCCTTCTCATGTCTACTACTCAAAACTAGACAATAAGTTCACAAGAAACAAACAATTTTCTAAACCTTACTTGAAACCAAAAAAGTTGTACACAGAATTAAATCAAGGAAACAATATCCTTATTCATTAGAAAATTTCTCTATTCAATCCAAAATCCAAACAAAAACTCCAAAACTATGCTCTGAATGCTTAAAAACTATCTTGTACTGATGTTGTTCGTACAACCAATTGTCCAACCCTTGAAACTGAGTTGGAAAAGTCTTAAATAGACTTCCTCTATCCTCCTATCCTACAATTCAATCCATAACTTCCCCAAGTCATTGTTTTCCAAAACTGCCTAAATAGTTGTCATGCAAATTTTCAAAATTGCAAAGTTGTCAATGCAACTTTTTGACAACTTTTGCAATTTTGCTCCTAGACTCTCCAAAATTGCAAAGGATGTTACCAATCCTCCTAAGATGACCTTATAACTTCTAAGGACTGCCTTTACATACTCCTTGCCTCCTTTTAAGGCATTTTACCTTATTTTGCCTCTTAGAGCAATTTTTGCAATTTCTAACTATTAGGATCTATTTGACCAAACTAGACTCCTAAACCAAAACCCACTAACTCAAACCTCCTAAGCACACCTTGGGACTTTATTTTTAGTCCTTATTAAGCCCATGGTTGGTTAGTCGATCCAAAACCAAAAACTAAAGTTAGGGTTTGACCTTACCCTAGGAGCTCATTCACCAATATCCTTCATAAACAAGGAAGCAAATGAATAGTATGATCCACAAAGTTCAAAAAAAATTGATGAATAGCTTGTACAATCCACTGCATATGTTAAACCTTTCATTTCCAAATGCCTATGCATGTTTGTCAACCTATTTTTTGGACACAATTACTCACATGCTTTGTTGGTGTCTTCTACTTGTATCTCTTCAATTTCTCAATGAATATAGGATCAAACATCTTCTATGAATAATAGACCTAGTGGTATCAAATATAAGGCACTTGTCGTGTCGATTTCACTTGCCTTAATTGGATGTAACTCAATTTTTTGTTGAAACTTCTCAATGACATCAATTTTAATAGGTGTATCAACTTTGTGATTTATTTTTCAGTTTGATTTCAACCTTATAGGCCTTTTACTATTTACAACAATATTTATGACTTCATTGGTTCACATCTCTACAACTGAATCTTTCTTGCACTTTTCAAATTTATACCAAATAGAGTAATAATCATGATATTCACAATAGATAGATTCTTAAGAGTGTTCCTACAGGCTAGTGTGAGAAATGAATTCCTTTGGCCTTTATTTATGCTTGAAAATAATCATTAGAACTCTTCTAATGGTTAGCAATACTTTCCATCAATTAAACTTGGTAGTTGTTACAACCTTTATTTTACACCAATTAAAGTGTCTACCTTTTATTGCTACTATTTCACAATTTCTCATTAAACTTTCATCATAACTTATCAATGCATAGTCATCACATCACATATTTATTTACAAATTTTGAATGACTATTCATACATTTCTTGTATTAGTTGATGCTATTATGTTAAGTATGCCCCTAAGTCAATAGTAGACTTAGTTTGATGAAGAGTCCACCACACCTAAGGTTGGTGGATCCTAAACTTATTTCATAACCCATTCCTTTCTATCTTCTTTCTTTTTCTACATTTTTTCATCTCAATTGTCATTGATTCCATATCAACAACTTTCTTCCCTTTGCTTTCCTCTGATTGATTTGATGACCAATTGTTCATTTATAGTCTTTTGCCAAATGACCAATCTTGTGACACACAAAACATGTCATACTAGTTGACCTCAAAGGTCCTACATTACCTTTCATTGTTATCATTCTATAATTGATTTTCATATATTCATAATGTCCACATGTTGAACATGTGACATCAAATTGTTTCTCTCTAGCTAGTGTGATCACTATTTTAACCAAGGATTAGGGAACCTTTGTTCTTAACTTGTAATCTTCATCTTTATGACCATATTTATTGTATAATCATTTTGACGTCCACTTGTCTTGATTCTTATGGTAGATCTAAATTCATTAGCTATATAACCATACTTCCTACAATTATAGAAATTACCATTAAAAACTTGTGGTTATCACTGATTTTCTTCTATAGACATTAGCAGTATGACTAACTTTTCCACAACTAAGACAAGTAAGTTTAGTGGGTCTCTTAATAATTATGGTAGATTTTACCTTTAGGTCATATGAAGTCTCCTTTGGCTATTCAACTTATCATCAAGATTCTTTGTACTTCCATTATACCTTTTCTGTCTTTCATTATTTTTCTTCTTAGTTTTAAGTTCATTCTTTAGCTTTTCAACTTCATTCCTCAACTTTTCATTCTCATTCACAACTTGTTGATTTTCATCAATATTGTCCTACTTTTTCCTTTGCACCAATGCTATCTATTGCTTGAGCCAGTTGAGTTCTTTTTCCTTCACCTTCAATGAAACTTTAGCTACTCTCTTTGCATCTCAACATGCTTTATTGCATCCTCTGAAACTCTCTTTTCTTTGAAATTTTCACATATACTAACAACTTGACGTTCAAGTTCTATTTTTAGGTTCTAAACTTTTTCCTTGAGCTTTCCATTTTCCCCATCAATTCTTCTATAACTTTCTTAAATTTTTCAAACATGGCACCTTTAGACAATTGTTTAGTTTTCTCAGTGTAGTCCCGACTTTGATTTAACCTTTCTGTCAACTCTCTTCTTATTGGTATTGATTTTCTCAACTTCCCTTATAGTTCATTAATCATGTCAACTTCTTCCTTAAGCTCTTTCTCATACCTTTGTCTATCCATCTTCAAGAATCTTTTCCTCCAATTGTTAGGCTATTTTTCCTCAAGGACATAGGAGTTGATACCAATTATTGGTATGAAATGGTACCGAGATGGGGGTGAATTAGTACAATAGATAAACTACTAATTCAAACCACTCATTAAACTAT
Source organism: Cupressus sempervirens (assembly GCA_028749045.1). NCBI lineage: Eukaryota > Viridiplantae > Streptophyta > Pinopsida > Cupressales > Cupressaceae > Cupressus > Cupressus sempervirens. The sequence continues at coordinate 28,331,783 of CM053788.1, forward strand.
TCTACTAAGCATAAACCAAATAACTATTGTAATGAAATAAACTCAGTTCACTGATCATTCACAACACATAACACATAGCTCTAGTAGTTTGGTTATGCAGAAAACCCCTATTAGAAGGTTAAAAATCACAGTGGCGATGATATCCACAAGCCTTTCACTTCAGTTAAAAGGTTTCCCTATTAGGAGCTTACAAATACCCTTTATGTGGGTTCACCCTGTTAGGAGTGTTTTGTGTGATGTTAGGAGTACAAGAAGATTTTTTAGGATCTACCTCAATTAGAGGATTTAGAACCCCTTCTTAGAGTGTTAGAATTTTAGGTGACTCTACAACACCCCAAGATCAATTGAAAGACCAAGATAACTTCCACAAGAGATTGACAAGACAATTGCATTAAGATGCAAGAATGATATTATTGATTATGGACTTCATTAAACATCCAATAGACTACATGGACATTCGTGGACATGATTGAAATGTACGTAATAGGCCTCCTTATATATGAAAGGTGATAAGAGACAATGATAATCATAAGATAACCTATTACATACACGAGGGGGAATCACATGTCCATCAAAGATGTATCATCCTCCATTATGCAATGAAGTATGTGTAGTGATGAGGATGATGATGTGATATGTGCACTAAAGGTGGAATGAGATAACAACTATCACCACCTAGAGTGGAATTCTCCTACACCATGTACTTAATTGAGGTTCAAACTCTTAGATGTCTCAACAAAAAACAACTATGCAATGCATTGTCCTAAGTGAGATTAAGTGTAATTAGTGTATATTTAATTACACCAACACTCCCCCTTAATTATAACTTAGGTCAATATGCTTAAACTCATAATGAAAGATGGGTCTTGGCTAGTAGGCCATTTTAGGTACCCATGTACAATATGAAAAGCAATACATGAAACACAATCTATCATAAAGAGGAGAAATAAAGAAAACCTCATGGGAAAAACCCTCCTTGAAAAAGAGATATGAAAACACACAATGCATTGATGGATGAAGTAATCAAGACCCCCCAAGAACTACATACAACACGTATATACAAATAATGATCCCCCCTAGGAAGGATGATAGGAGACATGATATCCCCCCATAATGAAGAAGATATAATGTTAATGAACTGTCTTTTCAAACAAAAGGGGATCCAATGCATATAAGAAACATGTCTCCCATTGGTAAGAAATAAATACATCAACTAATGAAGAAGACAATCCATGTGATGGAAGAATGATGAAGGAAGTCTCTGTGTATGAACCTTTGAAGATTGAATAAGTGTCTCCAAACTGAAAGATTTCATCATGCCATAAAGTTGACCTATGAGATTTTTCAACCCAATTGAAGTTGAAGAGTTGGGAAATCTAATCTCTAAAGAAAGTGAAGAAGTATCTCCAACTAGGATGCTATCAATAAAGAGAAGAGAAACCCCCTCAAATATGCCTACCAAATCTGAAATGTGAGACTCCATAAATAATGAACCAATATCTGGCAAGTAGGAATCCCAATCAATAAGACAAATAGATATCTCTTGTAATGAATCTTTGGAATCACAAATAAGATAGGAATATGTGATCTTAACTGGAGAAGTAGAAGCTACAAGAAGATTTTTTGATTCATCCTTTCTCTCAATCTATGCAAATTCTTCAATCTCATCCAATGTATAATCATCTTAGGGAACATTGTCTACATCATCAAGAGGAATGAGGCAATTTCAAGTAGGATCATCTAGGAAAGGAGGAACACGTGAATCCCCAAAAATCTCCCAAATAATTATCCAAATTGTGTGTGCACACTTAATACCTCTCAATTTGGGGTAAATTTCCTTGAAGAGACACCAATCGATGTTGCTATTAATCAAATTTATAATACGAGCATCAAATGAAAGACCAAGATAACTTCCACAAGAGATTGGCAAGACAATTGCATTAAGGTCCAAGAATGATATTATTGATTATGGACTTGATTGAACATCCAATAGATTACATGGACATTCTTGGACATGATGGGAATGTACCTAATAGGCCCCCTTATATAGGAAAGGTGATAAGAGAAAATGATAAGGAGAAGATAACTTATTACCGGCACAAGGTGGAATCACATGTCCACCAAAGGTGGATCATCCTCCATTATGAAATGAAGTATGTGAAATGATGAGGATAATAATGTGATATGAGCACTAAAGGTAGAATGAGATAACAACTATCACCACCTAGAGTGAAATTCTCCTATACCATGTGCTTAATTGAGGTGCAAACTCCTAGGTGTCTCAATGACAAACTACTATGCAATGCATTATCCTAAGAAAGATTAAGTAATTGTAATTAGTGAATATTTAATTGCACCAATAGAGAGTCCACACTATTAAATGATTTATAATAATGGGACTAGTTAAGATCCACCCACTTAAGGGATTTCCCTCATTGAAAATGTTAGGCAACAACATGTTGAGTGGCATGTTTGTAGCACTTTTTGCCTTTCATATCCATTATTCTCTACTCAATATAATTTCTTCTCGATAACTCTATCTCTATATTTTCCTATGACTCTATATTCACCACTCATTTTCTCGTTGTCTTTTTGTTCTCATTGCTTTCCTCCTTTTCCTATTTCTCACTATTCCTTTCTTCTCTATAGTTTATGTGTGTTTTCTTCTTATCGCACTCTTTTCTCTATTTTCTCCCATCATTCTCTTTCTCTCCTTTTTTTCTTTTACATGTATTCATCCCTTTTGACACTTAATATCATCCCTTCATTCAAGTTACATACTTTTCACACTTGTATCTTGCTCTCTTATCATATATCTATGTCCTTGATTCAATATTTTCTTTGATCATTATTAGATCTTCTTGTGTAGTTCCAAAGATTAGTCAAAACATCTTTGATCTATTGAAATTCCTTCTTGAATCCTCTTTACCTACTATGCTTCCATCTTGTTAGGATTATGTTGCTATCACACCTTTCAGGAAAAATCATCATTATTTCTTTGTCTTTGACCTTAATGATTGTATTAGCCATTTATTCATTCGTCCTTTCATAAGTAACATATGAACTTGTCATCTTCCTTTTGACCTATCACTTTTCCTTACTTTACTATTTATAACTTAGTGTCACAGATCATGTCGATTGCTTCTATGACTAAGTTACCTCTATCACTTTGCTTCTATTACTAAGTGAGTTGCTATTAATGAAAACCTAATAAAAACATGTCACATATTTGGCTTTGATTGGTGAATCCAATCATTCTTCTCTTGTTTATGCCAAATGCCAACACTATACTTCCATAAATGACATCTTGAGATATACTCTTGTAGATGATACCTCATATCATAGTGGATATGATGCTTACTAATGATAAAATTACACATATAAACTAATGTCTTATGTGACATGTATTGTTTAACCTTGTAATGCAAGCATTGTAACTCACAAGACATCTACAAGAAAATATATAAACTAAAGAATTAGAAATTTGCAAGAGATGTTAAACTAAAAGAAGACAAATAGGGCAATATTTGTCTCCAATTATGGATTGTTACTAAAAAGGATAAAATAGACAGAGATTCATTCATTCCTTTATTTCTTCACTATTTTTTTGTATTAAATATAACTTTTGTATAATTTATAAGAGCAAAAAAAATTTAAAAATGAAGTTATTATTATTCACCAATTAAGATTCAATGGTTATGATGATTTGACTCCATGACACTCTACGATAGGCCTATGGATGAAATCACTTAGATTTGAGAAGTAATGTAAAAGAAAATTTTATGCCATGCTAGGAATTAGCCAAAATTAAAATGCACAACATGCTTCTACAAGTGAAACCAAATTAGTAAAAATGGCACTATTTATCATTTACAATGAGAGTGTAATTGATGCACATATAATTCATTGCATATGTAGGCATTTATAATGAGGTAGAAAGTAGAAGACAATGATTGAATATTTCTTGAGATATGAGATGCCTGTAAGTGTCTCACTAACTAAGGGCACATATCTCAATTAGGTGAGGTGAGATAAAAGTGTAAGAGTACTAAGTAGAGACTTATGTAATATGAATATGAATATCTCTAGATATGTTACTAGCTAGTTTCAAAAAGACACTATGTATACCAACAAAAATTACATACAATACAAAATAAAATTAACATTTGAGTGAAAAAATTAAAAAATATGTTTATCACACCTAATATCTCCCGAAATACTCTATTTGGACATGGTTTTCTTCCTAAATATGTTTCAACCTCACATGCAAAATGTTTCTTAAACTATACAACGATGTCATGTGCTTCATTTATACAATCTCCCTCATAATTCATTTGATGTTTTATTAGAGAATGTTTGATCCAAGATATTGCACCATCATGTTCACCCTTTTCATTCCTACTCTCAACGAAATTCCAAACATGTGGTATAATGTATTGAACTAAGGATATATAGTACATAAATAGGCTTCATGATTTGACTGTAAAGCACAACCACTAGACCGTACCACAATGGTTCTTGATTTTCACATACCTTCTTCTAGTTCTTCAAAAATATTCTTGTAGAAATGATCTACAACATGTGAGTCATAATATTTATTATTGCACTAATGCAAAATTTCTTGTATAGATCATTCTTCATATGTATAATCAATGTCATCCAAATCCAATTGTGTTTGTTGATAACACATGTGCACCATTGAAGACCTATATTTAATAGTAATATTGTGCTTGAATCTTCATTAATGGGCACAAGAGTAGTTTTCTACAAATATGACTATTTATAAAACCATTTCAAGCATCTCTTTACAATTAAAATTGTTTTTCTTTCCTCTTATAAAAGAAATTATTATTGTATCATTTTATGAAAAAAAAATCATAAATGTTCTAATAAACACCTCCTCTTATACATAATTTGACCTTTTGCATTATTGCTTAAATTTTGTTTCAAACTCTATGCACATGCAACTCTTTCATTTGATCATTTTTATCATGTTAGTTTATTTCTTAAAGGCATTTTAGTCAACTTTCCACATGTTTCATAAAATAATTTTTATGCATTTTACTAGATCATATGCATCATCATTAGGTTCATGAAATAAGATGGATTCTATGAAATGACTTACTCATTTTTGGGGAACATTTTAACAAATGTCACTTTCTTTCCTAATCTTTCAACACAACTTATAGTAAAGATCAAATTCAATACGATAACATAAAATAAGTTTTAGAAACATTATTTTCCTTCATACAATGTTTCATCAACATTTCAACATTTTTTATCTAATTTTTATATGCAAATTTGCATTAATGGACATCATATAAAACTCGTTCTATATTATGTCTAACCAATGTTTTGTATGTAGTTCATTATTGTTTGGTGCACCTTGTGTTTGAGACAATCTCCTATGTTAAATGAAGGATGAGTTTGATCATGGAAAAACTTAAGATCAACTTCCTAACACCTTATTTAACATCATCAAAGTGATGAGCCATAAACATCATTGTCCAATTATCTTCTACATTACTATTGTCTAAAACTTCTTACTTTTATCATATCTCATTGGTTTCTTTCTATTCAAAATATTTTCAATTTAAAGTCAAGATATTTTAAGATTTCCTAGAAAATTTGGGCATACAATATATGTAAATGTTACTCTTCACGAAATGCTTGTATTCACTAATTTTTTTTTTTCAATTGAAACCAAACGTTTTTTTAACATTTTCAACAATACTTTTTCTATGATATCTTTTTCAGGGTGTATTTTCTCTTTTGTTTTGTTAAGTTTGCACCAAACAACTGTAATGGCTCTTTTAGTTGATCAAAAATAAATATATATTTGATAACAATTGAGCCTTACCAAGTTGAAATAAGCCTCAAGTATTTACTTTGTATTTCTACTCAATGACCTTGTAGTAGCTTAACTGGGTTGTCAACATAAAATCTCAATTTCTCTATAAATTTTTTAAGTAATTTTTTTATATTATTGTAATAAATTTCTCTTTGTTGGTGTAATTAAATATTCATTAATTACACTTTACTTAATCTTACTTAGGATAATACATTACATAGTAGTTTGTCATTGAGACGCTTCAGAGTTTGTACCTAAAAAAACACATAGTGTTGGAGAATTCCACTCTAGGTGGTGCTAGTTGTTATCTCAATCCACCTTAGTGCAATATCACATTATTATCCTCATCATTGCACATACTTAATTGTATAATAGAGGACGATCCACCTTTGGTGGACGTGATTCCACATTGTGTAGGTGATAAGTTATATTCTCCTTATCACTATCTCTTATTGCCTTTCCTATATAAGGAGGCCTATTATTTACTCTTTAATTCATGTCCAATGTGATTGATTGGTGTTCATTATCCATAATATCATTCTTACATCTTAATGAATTTGTCTTGCCAATCTCTTCTAGAAGTTATATTGGTTTTTCATTTGATCATGGGGATATTGTAGAGTCACCTAGTACTCTAACATAGTATCAGAGCTCTCAAGATGTGAAGACCTCTTCTCAAGAATATCAATCTTGGCTTGATTTAGTTGTGGGTGCAGAATTTGATAATTTGGTCATTATCATTGCATAATTTGTTTAGAGAAAATTTAGGGTTTTGTATTTTGTAGCCTTCTATTGTAGGTCAAAATTAGAGTTTCTTGGGGCAAAGTAGAGGTTGACATCATACTAAGAAGGTATAAAACCTCTAGATTATTTTTTGTTTCATCTAAATTGAACATCTAAGGCCAAATCTAGAGCCATTTGAATTTTGAAAGTGTGGGTGCAGTGATTTAGAGAATAATAATTAAGAGACAATTTTTAACCAGTGATTTCTCACTCATCTAGACTCCTTTTTTGGAGCTATTTTTTTGTTTGTGGGTATAATTTCATAATCTACATAGTGGTGCGGGTGATTTTGGGTCTTTGTTCTTGATTTTTTCTAAGAATCATGAATCTCACTTTTTGCAACTTTCAAGGTCTTGATTGGGTTCAGATGAACTCCTTTTCAAGTGTAATGTTTTTGAAAGTGCAAAATTTTCCTTGTATTTTCCAAACCTAATATCTATTTTTACTGATTGTGACTATAAATTATTCTTTCAAAAATTGGCTTAGTTTTACAATTGTAATGCATAGGCTTTAGTTCGGTCCTTTCCATAGTGATTTAAGTCTACTATAGCTTGATTGTGGAGTATAATCATTTTGTGATGTGAGAAGTTTTGATTAAGTAAAAGCAAGTTTTAAAGGACCCGAAACCTATACAACAACAGAGTTCTGGAAACAAGCAAGTGAAAAGAAATATAGAGAAGAGAAACCAAGACCAAGCATGAAACAGACCTCAGACAACAAAAAAGAGGTCATAGAGGATAGTGCTGGAAAAAAAAACAAAAGTCCAGCAAAGGAATAACAACTAACCAGCTAAGAAGTGTTGATCAAATTCACCGCCTAGTCCATCAGAGAATGCATGGTTTTAGCAGTAGCTTTGACCTTGTCTTTCCTATTGGTTTCCTCAATCTTCTTTGAATGGGCCCGTGTACACATACTTGGTCCTTGAGAATCAGCCCCCAAGGGAGAGTCTTGGTCTTTACTTGCCACATTCTTCTTCAGGAAGATAGAAAAAAATTCCACCATTGTGATGTGAGAAGTTTATCATTGATGTAACTATGGGTTATGAAATACATCCAATGGTAATAATTTTGACTAGGGATAGATATGAGTCAAAAAGGAATAATAACACATTGTAGATGGCTTAACCTCTTGCCTCATCTTTATGGATTCATTCCCGAGCCAAATTCACAATGGAAGCAATATGTTTGGGGAGAAAATAATGCTCATATTATAAATTTGATTAGTAGCAGCATCAGTTGGAGGCTCTTCAATGACATCTACCCAAAATTGAGAGGTATCCAATGCTTGCACATAATTTGGAAACTTATTTGGGAGATTTTTGGTGATCCACATATTCTTCCTTTCCTAGATACTTCAAATTACCTCATTTCACTTGACGATTAAGATAATATTCCTTATGATGATTATACATTAGATTAAATTAAATAATTTTCATATATTGAGAGAAAGGATGATCAATTGAATCCTCTTGCAACTCCTACTTCTCTAGTTGATATTAAACATTCATCTCTTATTGGTGAGAGAAAAGATTCATTGAAAGAGATACCTATTTTTCTTCCTAGTTGGGATTCTTATTTGCTGGATATTGGTTCATTATTTGTAGAGTGTCACATTTTAGATTTGGGAGACATACTTGAGGGGGATTATCTTCTCTTTGATGATAGAATCATAGTTGGAGATGCTTCTTCACCTTCTTTGGAGATTGGAATTCCTAATTCTTCAACTTAATTGGTTTTATGACTTCACTAAGAATATGTGATGAAATCTTTATGCTTGGAGAAGCCTATTTGGTCTTCAAATTTGAATACTTGGAGACCTTCTTCCTCATTCTTCTATTTTCACGTGGATTGCCTTCTTTATTATTTGATGTATTTATTTCTTACTAAGGGGAACATGTTGCTTGTATGTATTGGATTCTCTTTTGTTTACAAGTATACTTTGTCGATATTGGAGCTTCTTCATTATGCGAGGCATAACATGTTTGCTATCATCTCTCTCTTTGGGGGAGGATTTTTCCCAAGATGTTTTCCTTCTTTATCCACTTTATGAGGGATTGTATTTTATATATTGCATATGCATATTGTACATGGGTACCTACACATGGCCTAGTAGACCCATCTTGCAATGTGAGTTTAAGTACATTCCTTTAAGTTGCATTTAAGAGGGGGTGTTGGTGTGATTAAATATTAACTAATTACACTTTACTTAATCTTACTTGGGATAACACATTATATAGTAGTTTATTACTGGTAAGAAGGTGAGTTATTCTTTTCTCAGAACCTTTGGTTGTGAAGCACTTGCACATATAGATTTTGAAAATAGAACCAAGATGAAGCTAAATCAAAGAAATGTAATTTTTTTGGATATGAAATTGATGAATTTGGTTATAGGCTTTGGGATTTTGAAAATTATAAAATTGTGAGAAGTGGGGATGTCATATTCGATGAGAAAGTGTTGTACAGAGATCTATTGCAACAACATGAGAAGAAAGAAAATGATTATGTAGTGCTAGATGATACTCAAAAGGATGATGTTCCAATAGTCCCTTATGCTCCGCAACAACCATAACAACAAATACCACACAACCTAGTGAATGTTGGATGGTCAACAAGGCTATGTAGACCTCCAGAAAGATTTTATCCCTCTTTTATTCTATTTTATTAACAGATGTCGGTGAACCTGAATGTTATGAAGAAGTTGTGTAGGTGGATACAAAGATTTAGTGGGAGTTTTCAATGACAGAAGAAATGGACTCTTTGCTGAAAAATCAGACTTGGGATTTATGCAAGTTACTTGCAGGTAAAAGGTCTTTACAGAATAAATGGGTTTATAGGTTGAAAGAAGAGGATGGAGGTAAGAAAAGATTTAAATCCAGGCTAGTTGTAAAAGGATTTGCACAAAAAAAGGGCATTGATTATGATTAGATATTTTCTCTTGTTGTTAAAATGACTTCTATACACACTATTTTAAGTATTGTGGCTACTGAAGATTTGTATTTGGAGCAACTTGATGTTAAAATAACTTTTTCTTCATGGTGATTTGGATGAATATATATATATATATATATATATATATATATATATATATATATATATATATATATATATATATATATAGTGCAAACTAAAAAAAAATCTATATGGCTTGAAGCAAGCACCTCAGAAATGGTATCTTAAATTTGACAGTTTATGCATGAGCATGGATACATTAGGTGTCATTTAGATCATTGTGTTTATTTTAAGAGGTTAGATGATGAAAACTAAATTATTTTATGTTTGTATGTTGATGATACACTTATATCTAGGTCAAGCATGGATCATATTAAGGGGTTAAAATAATAGTTAGCACATTCATTTGCTATGAAGGATTTGGTTGTAGCAAAACAAATCCTTGGTATGAAAATTTGCAGAGATAGGGAGAACAATAAATGACATTATCTAAGACTGATTATATTGAGAAGGTGTTGCAATGTTTCTCAAGGTACAAAGACACAAGAAGAGGAGGCTAACATTTCCAATGTACCATATGCTTTAGTTGTAGGGAGCTTGATGCATGCCATGGTATGTATTAGGCCAGATATTGCACATGCAGTGGGAGTTGTTAGCAGGTATATGAGTCATCCTGGGATTGAACATTGTAATGCAGTCAAATCAATTCTTAGATATTTGAGAGGAAAATTTCTTAAGTGTTTACATCTTAGGGGCTCTACTAATGATTTACAAGGCTATGTTGACTTAGATTTGGCAAGGGATCTTGATACTAGGCATAGTACTACAAGTTATGTAATTATTGTTGGTGGGACAACAGTGAATTGGATTTCTTGGTTGTAGAAGGTTAATGCTTTATCCACTATAGAGGTAAAGTATGTTGCTGCTAGAAAGGAAACCAACGATATGATATGGCTTTAATTCTTCATGGAAGAGTTAGGGCACCCTTAGATGGACAATTATTTATGTATAGAGAGCTAGAGTTTCATTCATCTTGCAGAGAATTTTGGTCTACATTGAAAGACAAAGCACAGACATTTGTGGTACCATTTCATTTCGTCAGTTTTGGATGAAGGAAAGTTAAAGCTGGAGAAGATACATACATATGATAATCCATAAGATACATTTACAAAGGCCACTACAAGAGAGAAGCTAAACTCCTCTTCAACTTCAATTGGTCTTCTAGACTAAACAAAATAAAAGAACAATAGAGTCAGAGGGGTTTTACATTCCTGTGGGAGATACAAGTTTAGTGGTGCTATGATCAATCTCCAAGTGGTAGGTTATTGCAGTGGAGTATGATTAGTCCCCAAGTGGGAGATTGTTGTAATGTGGGGCATAATCAGACTTGAAGGTTCATTTTTACCCACTTTATTTAGTACAGTTTCCCCCAATTTTTACTACGAGGGTTTGGGGCAGCTATTTTTCTGTTGGACAACTTATTCTAGCCCTAATTTTGTAAGCAACAAAAACCTCGTATAAAATGTCTTAGAGTCAGGGATTTCATAATATATGATGAGATTGTAGCTTCTTGCGACAGTATTGAGATGTAAGGGATTGTGGATTGTAATCAGGTTGTAATCACTGGATAATAAGAATATTGGACTCATTGTTTGGTGGACGTAGCCCAGAGATTGGGTGAACCATGTTAAATCTTTGTGTCTTGTATTCTCTTTTGTGTGATTTATCATTTTTCTGATATTGGTTATATTTGCATGTAATTATTATTTGTCTCGCTAATCCTAACAATGTATAATGTAATGCATTGATGTTCACTATTAATATTATCATTCTTGCATCTTAATGCAATTTTCATGCCAATCTCTTGTGGAAGTTATCTTGGTCTTTTATTTCATCATGAGGGTGTTGTAGAGTCACCTAAATCTCTAACACTATCTTAATCTCTCTAGTTAGATTCATATACATATAGATACAGAGAAGTGATTCATATCCCTCTACAACATTGAAGTGTGGATTGACATCCTCTCTGATATCAATTGTTTGTGCTTGGGTCTCCTCTCTAACATTAGTTATGTGTGCTTCAACCTTCTTTTCCCTGTAATTTAAATCTTGACTTCTACTCGTATTTTTATATGTGAAGCCCCTACACTTATCATATAAAGAGAGTATTTTATAATATATTTAAGGGATGTATATATGTAAAAGTTATCGTTTTCAAAAATTTATGTAGGTCAATGGGCCCTTGATCCATTGGTAAAGTTGAAAGGTCCTTAATGAGCTCACCAAGGATGAAGTCTCACTTAATGTAAGGCTCTAATGTTGAAATAAGGGATAAGGTTATGAACACACCCTAGGAAAATTTGGCAAAACAAATATCCCTCAGTCCTTGGCTCTTAGGAAAAGAGGTTCAAGTAAGGTTTGTGCTCTTGTATTAGGTAACTAAAATGCTCTTCGCATATGACCTCCATACACAAAAAAAAATAAAGAAGAAGAAGAATAAATTACGTAAATTTTTCATTTCATTTCAATTTATTTTCTATTATAAACAATAAACTAAATATAACTTTAGAAAAGAGCCTATGACACATCGATAAATTGTGAGCCTCTATGTGGGAGGTCTTGGGTTTGAATCTACTTAAGTTAAATAAATAAATAAAAACTTTTAATCAAAACACATAATAATTAATCTTGGCTACGAACTATATATATATATAACTTCAAATGTATAACATTGCTTCTCTATTTACTTACTCTCAAGTTACTATAAGATTTAACATGTAAAATTTTAATGCATCATTTCCTTGCATGTATGGATATATACTTGTATAATAAACGGTAGATAGTTAAGTGCACAAACAAAGTTTTAGGTGATTTGAATATCATTTAAAAGATATTTAGGCAACATATAATATTACGAGCTAGTCAATTCTATGTAAAATGAAATAGCTAAGACATGGTAAAAAAATCTTCATAGAATTCTCATATTCGTAATCTTATAATATGATATCCTAAGAATAGATCAAAGATGCATAAATGGTGTGTAACCAAGTACAATATCATATCTATCAAAAATATAAAGTATATGCATGATATTACTCAAACAAAAGACTCACATATATAGTAATGTTATTTTACATGTAGCTATGACAATGAAGATCTCCAATGCTAAGCTCATGAAGCTTCTAGGTGATGGAATAGTGATTTTAATTAGGAAAAGATGAGATACAGCCACACAAGATCATACAATACACAAACCAATCATATATTGCACAAATAATTGGAGTTTTAGAACCAATACAATGAAAAGGAAAAGGGAAAGGAGAAAGAAACAAACCAAGACAAGAAGCGACATGGTACCAAAAAAATTCCAATAGTGAAATAACTTTGATACATTGGAATTAAGTTCTAATGAGGAGTTGTCCACCATCTCCCATCTACTTGGACAATAGAGTTGGGAAGAGTTTAATGAAAGCAAGAATTATACAGTATGACAATTGGGGTTGTGCTTTTTGACTTTTGTTGTTTAAGTGATAAAATTTTAAAAAATAATTTAAATGTACATCTTTTTAATATGATATAACATGTATAGCAATCATATGGTACTTTGTGTCTTAGAATAGCTAATCTAGTCTTCGATCTAATGAATTCAGGGATATGAAGGGTTTTATCTATATTTAATATTAAAAAAATTGACAATTATCCAAAATGATCCATAATTTAAACTGTACTAGGGTAGGAGGTTGGGAGAAAAGATATATGTCATGCTATGTATAATCAATCCCTAATTTCAATACCTATAATAAACGAAAAAAAAAGGTGAAGGAAATTTTAAAATGAGTGATGAGGTTATAATTATACAATAATTGGAGTACTTTAAAATCAATGAAAGTATAAACCCTAAGTTCAAACCATTTGGGTAATAAGCATGGATGAATTCACAAAAATGTGCTTTGAGGATAATTAACTAGATATACGTATAAATCGACCAATATTGACTCAATAAAAAAGAAGGAAATTGATTATTGAATTTAATATTTATTAGATTAAATGTGTAGTATTAGGTGCTTGTCTATGGGGACTATGAGGAAGATGTAGTACAAAATTCACTTGAGTTAGTTAGAATTTTATTTTAAACAAATATGTGATATTCATCCAATTTTATATAGGATTGTACAAATTGTACGTAACAACATGGATTAAAGTAATTAATCTTATTGTACATAACGACATGGACTGAAATTTTTGATAAATGAGATATATACCTTATACAAAATACATACCTTATGTAATGCCATGAATTACACCTTATGTAATTCTATACCACATGATACCTCCACTCTATTTGAAAATCAATGTTCAAACTAAACCTCCATATCGACCCACTTACCTTGTCATCTCCCTTGTTTGGATACTCAACCACGTAACATTTTTGTTCAAGACCCATGCATCCCATGGAGACATCCACACTGTACATATTTGTCTTATGAATTTCCAAATTGAAGGGGGTCATTGGAACATTACACTAGCTATTTTTGGTAGTGTAATGTCTTCCTAAAGTCCAACAACATTGAATAATTCTTCGACCTTGTTTAAACTTCATTTCACCTCACTTTTTCCTTAATCCCTCTCTTGATTTTTCTTGGACACTCTAACTAGTTTGGATCACTTGATCTCAAACTCTTACTTTCTCTTGGCTACTCACAAAAACTCATGAGCTATTTTCACTATTGTTCAATAAGTTGTATGGCTTATTATTTTTGTTAAATTACTACTCTAATGCTCTCTAGTTCAATCCACTAAACCTCAACTTCTCAAGTTCAAAGGGGATTTATCTCACACACATTTATCTTTATTCAATTTTTCATATCATAGTTCCTAATCATTTCTATCTTTATTATCACATTATTGATTGTTGGTTACATATTATCTAATTTATCATATCTTGGTTATCCATGGATACAGAAACACCAAATAGGGGGCTTAACTTTTGTAAGTCTCTAAAACAAAGAATCCAACACTTTTTCATATTGGTGTTTGCGTAGAAATGGAGGAAATGGTTTAGTATCTTGGGATTCGTCTAACTCTAGGTTTTAGGATATTTATTTTCTTCATCCATGCTTTAAAATGGTTGTTTCACTTCATTGTATACATTTTGTCACTCGCATTTATAGTGCTTTAAATTTTGTTAAGTTTAGTGATTGGTTTTTTACCTTACTAGGTGTAATCTTTGAACCATATCTATATCACACACACACACACACACACACACACACATTTCACTAGACTCACACAATTGTGTTGTAGTCCTAGACTTACACTATAATCTAAGATAGTGAGTTAACATAACTTACTAGACAATCTTGATCATTGGCCTTCATATTTCCAGTAGCTAAAACATTTTTATTAGATACTATAAAATTGTTTCTATTTTTTTTGCTTTGTATTCAAAATAAAATTGAATCTTAGTTAAACAAATTGGTCTCCCTAGCTCACTAGAGCACTATTTAAGTGAGGTCACACAAGGGCTGATTCACTCCTTTGGGATTTTATCAATATCAAGGGTGAGAAATTCCCTTCTCCACACCTCTTCATCTTTTGTATTTTTGCATCCTTTGTTCATTTAGTTTGTGTTCCTTTTCTACTAAATATGACTGTATCATACTATTTTCCTTGTCATTTTATTTATCATCTTCTTCTTTGAAAAATATCACTGAAAAAATTCTTTACTAAAATTTTACTCATCCAGAGTCTTCCAAAATTGTAAATAGAACATTGCAATCCTTTTACAAATATTCCACTACAAAAAGTTAGAACAAAAATACAAAGTGGAATATTCTATTCATCTCTCCTCTACTCTCTAAAGTTGGAAGAGTGGTTAAACAAGACCAATGGAGAAGGCATAAATTTGGTAGGTTATGTGGTGAGGTTACTTTTATATGGTAATGACCTTATTTTTATTGCTAAATCTGCTTATGGTTTGAGATAACACTTGAAAATTTTGGAGCTCTTTTTTCATGAGGTAGATATGCAAGTCTACACCTCTAAGGCTAAAGTCATGGTCTTTTCTCTAAAAAAGGAAAAACAACAGCAATCATTTATTTTTTAGGGCAACTCTTTAGAGATGGTGAATGAGTAAAAAATATCTAGCAATTCATTTCTATTACAAACTAAGCTGGGAGACATGCATATCAAAAATAATACAGGGAGGATGGAAAAACCTTTTACCTTCTCTAGAATAGATGCAGGAAATATGAGTTGAAGGATTGGAAGACTAGGAAGAATCTCTTTTGTCTTTTGGTGGTCCCGATTATTATTTCTGGATGTAAGGTTGGTTGGTTAGGGTGGGGTGTTTGTTAATGTATTAAATCACAAATGGCAAAAAATAGAAAGAATCCAAAAACATATTATTACTAGTAACCCCAAGGTCAAGTCTATGGTCCCTTGCAAGATACTTTTGGTGGAGGCATGTATGTTTTCGGTTGAGGCCTTTGTGGTTATTTGCTTGCTAAGCTACTTTAAAAAGTGGAAAATATGGATAAGCATCACTAGCCTAAGATGGTGGTTGAAGAAGAGTTGAACTACAAAAGGAAAAAAATGTGGAAGAAACAAAATAACAAGTGGTGGAATAAATGGAACAAAAATATCTAGGAGTGCCCAAATACTAACATTGAGATAAAAAACTGGGTGTTAGAGAAATTTAGGACTGCCATGTGGACAAATCAAAGAGGCAGAAAAAAATATCTTATTATGTCAAAGAGTTTAACCCCACTTGGAATCACTATGATAAAGATGATTTAAGATCCATAATTAATGGAAATGCCAAAATCCTAATTGCGCAACTAAGGCCCAACTCACCATTTGAGACGTGAAACAACTTGATGGAAATTTCCCAAAGAGGGGTAGGAGGAAAGAATTGCAACAAAGGGGTAGTCAAAGTAGAGTGAAATTTTATCAAAGAGTGCAACTTATTGATGCAAGAGCATCCCAGGGTAGTCAATAGTTTTGTATGTAGGAGCATCAAGTCCAAATTTGTGAATCTATGGTTTACACAATTGGGGATGTGTTCGAGGCACATTGGGGAACTTTGTTCTAAGTGTGCATAAAGTTTGGAGTAACCATGTTGGAGTTAGAGCCATTTTGGTGGCTGCTAATAGCATGTTCCTAATTTCCTGGACAAACTTTGGAGATTGTTTTTGCGAGCTTTGATCCATGGGAGTTGGCTCATGCACTCTTGGATTTGGATCATTGGATGACACATAGACCTATGCCTAAGGGTGCATACTCTTATTTGGTCTTATGAATTAGTTATGCAATGTAAATGTAGGGCTTGTCCTAAGTATTTATTTAATTTAGTCTGTCAGACCGACTTATGGCTTGAGTGTGTATTAATGCGAGTGTTTATTTAATGTGACTTCCTAGGCTGACACATGACTTGGTTTAGTATAAGTAGAGGGTCTTGTGATGACTTGAGTCATTCAGTTCAACATGGAGTAGTTGAGAAAAGTGAAGTCTAGCAGAGCTAGTAGCTAAGTGTAGGCTTGGGAAACAAGAAGGTTGCTTGGTGGTTTGCAAGCACAAGTTTAGATTCTTTTTAGGGTTCTCTACCTGATTGTGGAGTTGGGCTAGCTAAAGGGTGGATCTTGCAAGGTCTTGCAAAACTGTTATTGTACTTGATTTGTATTTGGCCATAACCTGAAAGGCCTTACAACTAGGCATGTTGGATGTAAATCTTACGATTCTATTTATGAGAATTGGCATTGCTTTGGATCTAAATCTCTAAGTCATTATTTATCTTCCGTTGTGTGGTTATTTGCTAGGGGCTAGGTCATCTCCTTTGAGGATACACCTTCCTTGCACTACATCACTTATGAAGATATTCACATACAATATGATAACAACTTACATATGAACAACGTGAATGAACTTTTTGAAGAGGCAAGATTACATAATGCCAATCCACCATAAAAATATTAACTTCAAAAAATTGCAACATACTAATTAATTAGTTTTCTCCTCATTGTTAGTCTCATTGACATCATTAAATTCCTTCATTTAGTCAATTATTTATAGAACTAATACACCCCCAAAAAAACAAAGGGAAAAAAATCTTAATTTACCTTTCCCACCCATTGTACCCGTAAAAACCACTCCTAGTTTAAGGTTGAACTCGCCGAGAGTATTTTAAACAAGGTTATTTATTTCCCTTTACAAATCTATATAGCTTTCCTCCGGAACAGAAAAAAATTGCTGGCCTGCACGGTTGTTATTGGAAACGACCCGAGAAGCAAAAACATCCTTTCGATTCGAGCTCAAAGCTTGCAATATAAGCATCACCTGCTTTCCTTTTTGGGGATTTTCCTTGTTCTTTATCCCTCCAAATCCAACAATTCTTTTCTATTTCATTTATTGTTTATAACAGCAAGGAATCGAGATAAACACAGAGAAAAATAATGGAGATTGAGCAGAGGCAGGCAGAGTTTGTACAACAGTTTGTGAAGGAAGCGGAGAATGCCAGAGGGCTGGAAGCGGCCAGATTGATAACAAACGCTACATCGCACCCTTCCTTATTTGCTTTCTCAGAGATTTTGTCCGTACCCAATATCTTGGAGGTTAGTATTCTTTGTTTGCCGTGTTTTTTATGTTTTTCCGGTTTTGTGAGGGGAGTAAGATTTGAACTTGCGGCCTATTGTTATCATGACTTGAACTCGCAACCTCTTGTTGCCAATTAGAGGCTCTAAATACTGTACAATGTGTCTTGAATTTCCCCTTTTCAGATTGCAATTCATTCACTTCTATATTTAAGAGTGCTTTCTTTGCAGTGTATTAAATTGCAATCTTTTTCTGGGACCAATTAAGTAGCTAAAATAGGTTCTGGTGTATTTTCTCTTTACTGGACCTATCAACAGTGACGAAAACTAAATCATTTACTTTTTTCCTTTAACTTGTTACGAGCAGTGGAGTCGAATCTCCGGCACTCCTCATAGGATTATTATGTTCATCGGAACCTGAGCTGCTTGCCGATTTCTCAACTTACTTTCTAGGTTTAAGCTTTTGGCATTTTTTGTCACTTTCCGTAATTAGGCTGGTTTTCTTTTTGCTGAGATGTAGGCTGTAGCATATAAAACATCGTCTGGTTGAGTATGGTTATGTATGGTATATGTAGTTGTCAGAAAACAAATTTGCTACAAATTCTATGAAATATCTGGGTAAAATATAGTTTTCGTGTCAGGATGCAGTTTCCTTCATCTGACTTGTGACGCGTCTTGAACACAGTGTGAACGTTAATCTGGTGGATCTGGTTTCTTTTGAATAATTACTTATGAAGTTTGGGGGAAAAGACTTGACATATAATTTGTATGCAGTCAAAATTCTGAAAAATGATATCTAACAATGTCAATCTAGTGAAATTGCAGACCCATGAAAGGAAAGTTCTGGTTTTGTTTGGCTATAGTTCAGTGTTTGGCGTAGGGCCTCTTTTCCTCTTTTCCACTATTATTACAGTACAAATGCATCAAAAAGTGATGCAATGCAACTGCTAGTGATAAGTTGTAGAAACAAATGTTGCCCTAAGTTGAAGAGGCGAAACTTGTCTTTTGACATAATGACAGGGAAAATCTAATAGGATATACAAAATTTAATACGAGGACAGGGCTTATTGAAATTATTTCTGACATTGTCTGTTTTTATTGAGTGAGATTTGGTTAACAGTTTTCAAGTTTAATCCAATTTCACATTTTTCCTGATAAAATCAAAACCATGGTTTACAGATGTGTACTCCGAGAGTACTCGGCAAGCCCAAAATTTTCAACTCTGCAAACACTTGGGAGAAAATGCAATGAAAAGATGGCAACTTAGAAAGATCTAAAAAATTAAAATCCTTTAAAGAAACATATTTATTTTGTAAAATTCAATTACAAAATATATTTGATAAAAAATTGACATCTTCAAAGAAAAAATGCATAGTTTTATAGCAAAAGCAGCATGTGAAAAATACATTTTAATCAAATATTTTACCTTCGTCGACATTTTTAACTGTGTATTTTTGTCCATAAAAACACGAGAGTTAAACTTCTGAGGACTTGCTCAGCAAAAAAAATAGAGAGTACTCAGCAACTCAGGGAGTACTCGGAGAGTTTGCAAACTATGATGAAAACTATATCATTACCAGAAAGGCCAACCTCTGTTTTACCAATTTTCCAGACAGTGAATTCTCATCAGAAAATAAACCGAGACACCTCTGTGTTTGAGGTTGGTCACACGGGGCATAAGAAATGAGTAAGTATGGAAATGCCTGATACTGTAGCCGTACATCTGGAGTTGTTGCCCTGGAGATAAACTAAATTTAAGTATTCCATCTAAAATTAGTCTCATCTGGATGCTGGGATTAATTCTTTGCTCTTGCAATTTAAGTAATTTGCAGCAAATAATATTTATCATTATTTATAGTAAACATTATTTACTATATTTGTCCTTAATAGACTGCATAGGGGTTTAAACTTTAAAGTATAAATACTTGTCTCAGTTTTAAGCCAAGAAAAATTGGTATACCCCAGTCTTGAGAGACAAGGAAGAAATTAGAATATATAAATTTTACTGCAGATGGCATTCTCAATATGTATTTGTGCATGGAAGGGTTTTATTGGAAACTGTCAATTCAGATTATGTATTTCATGTCAAAGGAAGTCATCATAAGTTGAGATTTTGCATTAAAGTAGCTCTCACAGGAAGCTTTCTAAAACCATATAGAATACATATGTTTAATTTTAGAAATCTATTAAATAACAAGAAACAAATTATGTAGTAAAGTGCCCTGGATATCAATTTTAATGAGCTATGTTTAAGAAATTATTTAAAAGATTTTATGTATGCTTAAATTATATGTTACAGGAAATATACTCACTAAAAATACTATAAGCATAGAAAAAACACTTTATTAACAAATATTTAAAAGTCAGATAATTTAATATATATTATAAATCTGTTTAAAAAATATAAAATATTGTAACAGGATATTTCACAATCATTGGTTTACATTATCCTCAAACTTTCAACAGTTTGCTGCTACAACTGAAAGGAATTTACTTTTTTTTTGTAATTGTTGTTTTGAACAGCTCCCCACAGGCTATCAATGTTTGTCACCTAGGGGTTTGTTGTGTAAAGGCATAGTTTAAAAATCAAAAGAGTATTTCATGTTTCCCAGCACAAAGTGGTCCTCACCTTTCTGTCAAAGCAACAAAGAATTCAAAACAATGTATTTTAACTTTTTGGCAGGATTTTATAAAGTTGTAAATTTTTTATGATTGAATTTCACTAATGTCCACAAATACTTTTCTACAATTGTTCTCTTATTATATGTTGGCACTTTCTGAGTATGTGTATCACATCTTTATCATGCCTCTTCTAGTAAAATTCATTTTCTTGAACAATTTTGTGTGCGGTGAATCCTTCTGGCACTACCTTTTGTTTCTATATTCCTACTTGTTTTCTTTTTAACTGATATTCTAAACATAAAATGCTAAATTTACTTTACTTGATAGGTGTAGTTTTGAGTATAGCACGCTGGTTTTGTAACTTCTTTTTTCTTGAACTATGAGGAAATCTTATTCTTAATAAAAAATCTCATGAAGAAATATTTTATCAGTGCTTTTCAATCTGTCTTGGTTAGTGGGTGTCTGGATCCCTATAGAAGTGTTATTATAATTTTACAATTTGAAACTGAGCTTATTTCTTGTGGTACAGCTTCATGAAACAGAATTCTCTGAATTTCTGGATCTGCTTCGCTTGTTTGCACATGGAACATGGAATGATTACAAAAGTGAGTTATCTCCCTTAACACATGTTGCTATTTCTGTACTGCTCTGATGGAATCCTTTGTATCCTGTTTCCGCTATTTGTGCCTGATGTATTCTAATTGATAATATTCTTATAGCTACAATACATTAGGCTTGAAACATATCTTTTAAAATTGCTAGAGTTTTGAATTACTCACCTCAATTTCAGCTAGATGATGGTGTTTTTGGGGAATGTTAACCTCACATACGATGTCAAGATTTTACCACTAATCTTCCTTGGGGAGATTTTACAGATGTCTATGAATTTCCAGGCAGAGTCATGTGTTGTCTTGACAATTGGTGTAGCATCTAAAATTGGCAAGGGTTGTTTTGGGATGGTTTGAATTTTGTTTGCGTAACAGTGATGGGAAAAAATTAACAGCTATTTTTCAAATTTAAATATAATTTACAAATTATTTTGGAGTTGTCTATTGCATGCAGCTATTTAAATCAACGTTTTACACATTTCAGTATATATTTAATGGCTCTGGAGCTTGTTTTATTTTTTGCTTTACAATAACATCCTCTACTTTTGGATTTTGTCCAGAAATTTTGTCCAACTGGGTTTAAATTCTGTGTTCATCATGTTTTTCATTTGTGGCAAGAAGTTTTCTCTTTGGAAAGGCATTTACAACAGTTGCTTAATATTTGAGTGTTGGTTGTAGGTGTATATCACTCTTCAAATGTTACTTGATCTCTTGGTAGTTGTTTGATATCAACGTGACTTCCACTTTTTCCTAAATTTGGATCTTTTGTTTGCATTCCTAAGATTAAACATATGATTGTTTTTTGCCTTCTTGTTATGAAATTCTTGTAAAATATTTTCAAGACAAACTTTTATGTCTGAGCTCTAGAAAACCCTGGAGATGGGATATGCCTAGCTTGTGGAAAGATGTATAGAATTTGTAATGGGCCTAGTGTCGCAGACAATTCCTGTCTCGTATAAAATGTAGTTACTAATTTCTGTCAAGTTTCAGTTCACAATAAGACTTCCAATGCAAATTTTCCATTTCCCGTCAACTTGACTGCTAGAAGGTTTGAGTTCCCCATCATGCTTGTAGGCACTATTCATGACGACTGAGGGAAAACTAGTAGCTCAAAGATACAGAAGGATAGTCCTCTGGTAAAGACTATCACATATACAGAAATAATTCTGTGGAAATGTCTACTTTTTTCTATTATCAAACCAGATCCTTGCCTGTCTTAATGCTTTTGAGCAGCAAAATCACCCTCATCCTCACTGCTTTCTACAGAGAGATTTGTTATTAACTTGATGAGAAATTCAGAAATTCTTGTGTTTCTTCTCTATATCATTTTTTGTTGTTGGATTGGTTAGTGTGAGATTTTACTGGGGTTACCACTCTAAAATAAATAAAGTTGTTGAATAAATTAGTGTGGGCAGAAAAGCAGTTTTGTAGAAGTAAAGATATCCAAGTTAAAAAGCAGTTTTGATAGCCATTTAAATAGTCAGTAAAATGGTTTATTTATTTGGTTGATAAAGGATTGAAAACAAGTGATTTATATTAGTGAGAAAGATTTCAGCACACCAACCTTTGTTGATTTCTAGAAGTACCTATTACAGCACAAATACTAGTTTAAGCTCATATTTTCAAGTGTTGCCATGTGCCTAGGGTTTTGGAGTCAATTTTCATTTATCGTTGTCAGCAATAAACAGCTTTTCATATATTTCCAGGCTGATTAAGCAGATTGGCATCAACAGTGTAACTCATGGGGTTTTAACCTACAACTGTAATCATAGGTTAATAGGAAACCAACAATGCTGAGTTGACTAGCTAGAGCAGAGATGGGGAAATTTGCAAATCAACATATGCTTAATGAACTACTTGACTCTAACCAATACATTTAAACCCAGCACCAACAAAGGAATTTCACCTGAGGGATTTGTGAAAGCACTAGGGTGAGAACAACCATCATCCTTACTATGCACAAGGCAACTCTCAGTCACTGTCTAGATCTTTCTTCAACTTTCCCACTCTGTGAGTTAATGAAAGTTGCTTGGATGGCGGGAAAAGGAGAGCCTCACTGCCAAGTTTCTACTTGCAATCTCACCTGCACATAATTGGGGCATTCACAGCTCAACCAAAACCATCATTTGAAGCCTCCTCTGCCCTCAAGTCTCTAGCAACAAGTGCAGACAAACCCTAAAGTACTATAAACACTGCAATGACTTCCAAAGTAGAAGGTTTAGGGTCCATATTAGACATGTGTTACACACTATCAATAATAGTTAGGCCTTGTTCATCTACATTCTGTTCAGTCTCACCTGAGATATTGCCGTGCTTTGGGATGTTGTTATTAAATTGTTATCAACTCCGTACAATATGCTTATGAAGTAATGATTAATTTGTAGTATGTGATCTTGACCATGGAAGCAAACATCTTTCCCAGGAATTTCTTGAAAACCACAAGATAAAGATATTTTTTTATTTCTTGCAATAAGATGGGAGAAAATTCAGGTATCCACAAAACAAAGATTTTGATTTTTGAAGGAAGAGATATAAATTTATTTGCTTTATTTTTAAATATCTAAAGCCTTCCCAATTGCACAAAAGAGAGAGAAAGTAAAGGAAATTGTATATCATGAAATTTTTGCATTAATTTTGAGATTGCTAATTATAGTGCACATTGCATGAAGCATTTGAACCTTAAAGTCAAACTACAAAATAGAAATGTTAACCCATAAAGTACAATTTTAAATTGGGATTCGGAAGAAGTTGAATTTTGCTTTTGATATTAGCTGAGGTCCTTCATATGGAGCAATCTGGGATTAGTAATAGAAAAGATTCTTCATTGAGATTCACTCTAAGTTTATTAAAGATAAATAAACAATATGCTCTCTGATCGTTGCAACCAGGGCTCTCTTACACACTCATCGTTATTGCCAACTCTTATTTTGATTGGTTCAATTTCTTGTTCTTTATTATGCTATTTGCAACAGTTCTCAAGTTCTTTTTTTGGGCATGGTATATCTCATCTTTCAGAATTTCTGTCACACATTTTCCATCACTTTTCTGTCTTATATTAGGTAGATGAAACAAAGAGCTTTCAATCTTTAATCTTTGAACATTTTTCTTGAAAAGGTAATGCTACCCAGCTTCCTTCATTGGAGCCTGATCAAATGCGAAAATTAAAGCAGTTGACAGTATTGACGCTGGCAGAGACTGCGAAGGTATTTAGCACAATGCTTGCCTAAATCTGTATATTAAAGAATTAAAGGCTTCTGGGTTGCTCTCTATTGTAGGACAAAAATTTTCCAGGGCACAGGTTATGTGTTTTTTATTGTGGCCTGCAATGCAATAAGATGGAAGTTTAACTTTGAAACTGTATTAATTGCAATTGATACCATGTTGGTTTCTCAGGTTTTACCGTATGATCTCTTGATGCAACAACTAGACGTTTCAAATGTTCGTGAACTTGAAGACTTTCTTATCAATGAGTGCATGTACTCGGTATGTTTAAAGAAACATGTGCTAGTGATTTATTGGCTTTGTGTACGTTAGCTACAAGAAAAAAGTGTAGAATGGCTCATCAATTTTTTGTTTTCAACTTGAGAACAGAAAAATTTAAGGGAGAAGATCAAATTAGACTCCAATATTTTTAGAAAATAATGGCTTGTTCTAAAGATATTCATTTCTCACACAGTTAAATAATATAATAGATGGAAGGTCACATACTGATCATTTAAGCTAGATATTGGCTTGTGTTTTTTTGGAATTCTCATTCATTATTAAGTTGTTTAGATAAACATGAGCATGTTTCCATTTATTTATGGTAGGGCTGATGATCAGTTTTTGCTGTACAATTGGGAATGTCAAATGGACTAGTAACACTCAAAACTTTAGCAACTATTTACACAATTTCTTTAGTTTGCTATGATTTTACAGAGACCTACACATGCTCCTATTCCATTGGTCATATTTGAATTCCATCATTGTTGAAATTTTACAACCAAGATGGAGAAGACAAATGTTTGGATTGAGGATGACAACCTTGTTAATTGCATATGTTGAACAGATATTAAATCTCCCTTATTTAAACCGCTTTCCCATTTCTTTCATAGATCTACATCCTCTATAAAATTGTGAATCTGATGTGGTCAAAACTTCTAGACCTTTATACTGGTTCACTCAGAGAAACCTTTAGTCACAGTCTACTTTGTTTCCAGTCTGGGTTTGTGGTCCAGATCTTCATGCTTGCAGACAGGGTGTTGAACTTGGGCCCTTCATTTGTTTGAGTATGTCAGGCCCAAACCCCGGGCCTAGAGCCAGTCTCCTGTGAACTGCAGTCTGTTTTATTTTACGTTTTTGCTTTTCCATTGTGCTCTGATTTTTTTTTGTCATCACATTTCATGAAAAGAATAAATAAAGCAACTCTTCACCTTGCTGCCTCGTTTCTCCATTAATGGTGTGGGACTTCAACAAAAGTTTCCATTACAGTTAGGAAGGCATGAAAATTGTGTTATGAAAAAAATGATTCCCTGGCTTCTCATCCTTCTTTTTCTCCATTCAATGGTGCCAATTGCTGCATAAACATAATGTTATTTCTGTAGCGGTGTTACTATTGTTGCTCTTGCTGCCATTTTAAGTTCACATTCTGCTCATTCTGCTCTTGATTTGTACAGCTGTTTGGGATTTAAACTTTATGGCTTGTGTATTTACGATAAATCTCTAGTAATACCAATTGTATTTCTCTGAAAAAAGCAATAGTTACTGGTTTTATGTTGATAGAAAATTAAACATACGTTTTTCTTTTTAGT
The DNA here is from genome assembly GCA_028749045.1 of Cupressus sempervirens. NCBI lineage: Eukaryota > Viridiplantae > Streptophyta > Pinopsida > Cupressales > Cupressaceae > Cupressus > Cupressus sempervirens. Next base: position 28,357,973 of record CM053788.1, read on the forward strand.
GCCTATAAGTGTCTACTGCATTGGGTCTTATTTTTTATGCTTTTGGGGTTTGGGTTACATTTTAATATTCTATTTATATATTATATGATACTTAACATTATTAATATATTATTTGTATGTTAAGTGCTATCTGAAGTTAAATCACTTTATTAGGATATATATATATATATATATATAGTCTAAAAAATATTCGGACTGTAATGATAGAACTGGCTTATTAAGCTAGGTATTATTCATTCAATCTAAAGAGACCCCTTGGTAGATAGCTTCCTCCAACTTTCATGGCATCCACTAGGTTCTGAACTTAGTTAGCTTATTTGCCCTTTATGATGGTAATTTCTGACATTGATACTCTGCTCTTGTTAACTGAAGGCTGATCCTCAACCAGAACTTTAATCTTCAGCTTTTAACTCACCGTGGCAGTAACTTATAATGGCAGTGGGGAGGTGGGGTTAACATTTGATGGCATGACCTTGAAAGTAGAACTGTTTAGAGTTGACATTTGTATATTTTGATTGGCAAGCTTTGGGGTTTTTATTGAACATACAGCATGAACATACATCATGTTAATGAATGGTACAAACCTGCTAGCATAGTAGCCTAGCAGGAGCACAAAGCTCGTGAGTACACTATATCAGTCAGGATCTGGAGCACAATCTAGAGCACCAGGTACCAAGGTACTTGGCGTAAACTCTAGGAGCAGTGATGCAAAGATTCAAACTTGCAAACATTTGTATCAATGAGAACACAAAGCCTGTAACCACAATAGCCTAGTTAAGATTTGAACCTTGGTGGCAGCAACAATGCCACACCTTAATTGTCACACTATGGGATGAACCCCATGAGCAGACATTCATTTTTTAAATATAAGATCATCAAAATTTCACAATAAAAATTAATCATACAGATGAAGCTATTTAAAAGTGAAATTTAACTCCCAAGCAATAAATAGTGGCATTTCTTGAGTGAAATTCAAAGTTACATACTGCTACCTGAAAATAGCACTTCAAATAAAAATAAAGTAAGCAAAGCAGATATAAACAAAAAAAATTAAAATTTTGTGTCTAATAGTATAAAGTATATAAAATAGTCTTAAAAAGTAAAATAAAATTGGAGTGCCCTGTTCAGATGAAATCTGATCATGCACCTCTTTTCGTTATGTTGAACTTTGCTTCAATTAGCCCACACAATAATCAATACCAGCACACAAAAGAAAACAGTTACCAAAGTCAAAATCTTCATAAATCAGGAAAATAGAGAGACATCTTCAGTGCTGCTCTTAAGCACCAATTTCATGATATAAATAATAGTGTGGCAAATAAAATGACCAATGAGGTGGGAAGTCATATTCATAGCAATGTGCTGTTCTTTATAAAGCCCTTGAGTGCTTGTAAAAGGTCTCTTTGGAGGGAGAGTGTTGCAAATGCATTTTTGGCAAATTTTTGGTATGATGAAGAACGTAAGGCAGCCAAGAGATCCCTAAAAGGGAGAGAATTGAGCAAAGAATATGAAAAATTGGTACAATCAACTAAAGAAGAATGTTTAAATGCTAGAAGAAAGGAGTTGATTTTTGGAAGGAACTACAACAAAGAAGACAACAAATTGAGAATGTCCAATGGCTAGAATATGCAAGACATGAGAAAGGCTCCCCTCCCATAGTGAATGAACACAAGGGTGGAAATCTTCACAGTGGATGATGTTAAACAAGGAATATAGAAATTTAAGGCAGGGGACATAAATGGGCTTCGGACTGAATTCTTTAAGTGCGGAGTTCCTTGCCTCTCACAGAAATAGAATCTTCAATAGGATCATTGAGGACGACTTTCCGAAGGGAATGAATATTGTAGTTTTTTCCTCTTTAAAATTGGAGATATCAATAATCCATCTAACTACTGTGCTATTATTGTTAAACACAAGGGTGGAAATGTTCATGGTGGATGATGTTAAACAAGGAATAACGAATTTTGAAAATGGTAAGGCAGCGCATAGATGATGGGCTTCAGGCTGAATTCTTAAAGTGGGGAGTTGAGATCCTTGCCTCTCACATAAAGGGAATCTTCAATGGGATCATTCAGGACGACTTTTCAAAGGGGGCAACTCTTGTGGTTTTTCCCGCTCTTTAAAATTGGAGATATCAATAATGCATCTAACTACTGTGCTATCCCCTTCTTGGCAAACCTTATAATAGAATGTAGAATCAGCAATATGGCCGAAGATGAAGGGAAAGAGGAAAAGGACAAGCAAATTTCAAGTCCAGGCATTCTATTATTGATCATTGTGTCACCTGTAGGCACTAATATAAAAATGTGGGACAAACAAGGGGAAGAAGCTTATTCCCATATTGTGGACTTCATGAAAGCCTTTGACATGGTGCCTTAAGACAAATTATAGAACAAAATGTAAGAATTGGGTATTTTGGATGGGTTTAGAGCAGCACTGCATAGATTATATGAGAAAGTGTGAGCTAAAATTAGTACAAGTGGAGGAATGACCTAATGTTTTGGTAGTGACATTGGCTTTTAGCAAGGATATCCTCTAGCCCCCACTTTCTTTGCTTTGTACATTGATAAGTTGGAAAACGAGTTAAACAAAACAGACAGAGGTATCTAGTGTATAACAACTTTATCCTATTATCAAAAACAACTCATGGATTATGAGGTCAAATAAGGTCCTTGTAATACTTTTGTGAGGAGGTTGGGATGCAAGTGAATATCACCTAAACCAAAATTATGATTTTTTCTTTAAAGAGGAAAGACAAACAAATTTCCTTTAGTTTTGAAGGCAGCCTGTTGGAAATAGTGAAAGCATACAAAAATCCTGGGATGGACTTCCACTATAAGCTCAGTGGGAAGACTTGTGGGAGAAAAATAATGCAGGGGGATGAAAAGAATTTTACCTACTCCAAATAAGGTGTAGACAAGCTAAACTTTGGGACTGGAAAAGCAAGAAAACTCTTTTTGGTTAGCTGGTCATGCCTGTGGTCCTCTATGAATGTGAAGTTTGGGTGGCAGCGTGTCAAACTGCAGTTGGAGAGAGTTAAAGAGAATTTTGATGCACCTAATTACAGGCAATCTCAAAGTCGAAACCTCAGTCTTGTCTGAAATTCTTTGAGCAGAAGTAGGGACTTTTCTATTGGAGGCGTCAGTGATAACTTGGCTAATAAGTTATTTAAAGAAGGTTGAAAACATGGATAACCAACATTGGCTCAAAATAGCCATGGAGGAAGGTCTTAATCATAGGAAAGAAACAATTGATTGAAGCAAAACAAAAAATGTTTGAGCTAGTGAGACATCAAGCCGCATGAATGTGCTAATAATAGGAAATAAAAAAGTTTTTGACAGGAAAACTTAGGACTGACATGCGGGCTAATCATATTGGGCGAAAAACACATATTATGTTAAAGAGTTCAATCCAATTTGTGAACATGGAGAAAAAGTATATTGAGGGACAGTTATTAAAGGAAAAGAAAGTTTTTTAGTTGTGCAATTGAGGTGGGATTGCATTATCTCAGATGTGACAAAGGCAGGTGGAAAAGGCCCAAGAAAACTTGGGTAGAGAGAACTTCTTGAATGTGCACTGTTTATGAGGATATCCGTACCCCATATGGACACTTCGTGAAGGTTGTCCCCATGCACCATTTATTTGATGATGATAAAATCAAATTTGACTGCTAGCTTTCAAGTAAAGGTTCATAGCAGAAGATCTAACATCAAAAGGAGTATGAAGATCGTTTAAGGATGCTATTCACAAGCCCCTTGACCCTTCAGTCTTGTGGAAGTCATTAAATCATCCATTCATTCGTTGTGTTAGAAAATGTTAATAATGTTATGTGCTATATTTCATTTAGGAAATGATCAGGTGTTTTTGTGCTTGAGTCTGATCATTTTTGAGTTATTTTTCTTATCCTTTTAATGTTTGCAAAAGCAACTTGCTCAAAAAAATGGGTTTCTTCTATTGTAAAGTTGTGAAATCAGAAGTTGATTAAACACAACATTTCACTTAATGAACAGTTATATTCATACCAAAGAACCAAAACTCAGAATTGTCTCAGAATCAGCAAGGCTGTCCTGACCTGTGAATCGGGTCGGAATCAGCAAAGTGAAAAAACCCTTGAAATTTAGAGATTTAATCAATTTAAAACTTATTTCATGCACCCTTTATTGAATGTAACTTAGAAACACTATAAGATCATCAAATGGAAGCTAACATACATAAACACTTGACATGAATGATAAATCCATCACATGCGTAAAATGTAAATTGTAATTTGTAGTTGAAATAAATAGAAAACATAGGATCATATGACATACATATATAGAATTATAAATTTTGTCAAATATAAATGTATGTAAGATGAAGATCCATGAGATGCATGTCTGTCTGTAAACAAAATGGGAAGACAAGTTTATCTGCTCTAGCTCTAGCTCAAGCTCAAGTCCATCTCTCACTTTTCCTCTATTTTTGTCATACTGAACAAATAGAAGGCCTTTTATGTTAAAGTGTAGCCTCAGTAGAAGTGAAGTACACATTATGTTAAGTATATGAATTTGTAATTCACTCATATATACACACACACACACACCTCTCTGTCTCTATATATATAAATACACATATGTATATAATCACTCATATATTTCTGATGTTATTCATATACTTAATCATACTTCTATATCTCTAGAGTTAATATATATATATATATATATATATATATATATATATAGTTCATAAAACATTCGAGCCTGTCTCCTATTTCTATTGGGCCTAATATATGATTCCTTGGCTGATGAGCAACACGGGGACGCGTCCCCCCACCTTTTTGCCCCACATCCCAGAGACTTCAATGCACTGGGGACTTGGGGACTCCGTCCCCCCATCTCCAACAGCGCCACCAAATTCCGCCACCTCCATTGAGGATAGGGGACATCCTGGTGTTGACTATTTGTAGATTCGACTATTTATGTTTAATGTTCGATGTTCCAATTTAATGCAATGTTCAAGTATTTACTCTTTTACAGCTTTATATCTTATATTGCAATACATATTTTCGTAACTAGCATTTTAAGTACCATATATATATATATATATATACCCCCTCTCCTGTCCCTCGCCGCCGTCCCCCTACCGTCCCCAAATTAAGGCCCCTCTGGACCCCCGTCTCAGAAACTTGTCCCCTTGTTCCCCCTAGGGCAGTGTAACTATGCATATTAGTTAAGGAAATATAATTATTATGGTCCACGTAGGGACATGACCCTATGTGGCCATTGGCCATGTAGAGTCTTGTCCCTACGGGGACATGATTTCAAACTAATAGAAATAGAAGATCACTACTTGGAGAAAGTCATCAATCAAAAGGCAATGCACTGTCTACCAGCAGCGATTTCTAATTATTAAATTCTGCAGTTATATTAATATTTATATATTTAGAACACATCTCAGGCAATTATCAAATCAAGTACAATCATATATATATTCAGTCTGTCAAATCAGAACTGAATTATATATAAGAATTTCAGATCAGAACTGTAAGTGAATAATTGGAAATTCATTACTTCTATTTCTATCAGAGATCCTTTTTTAATTTACATGGTATCAAAGCCCAACTGATAGAGTATCACGGTCAGCTTTATCCAGATTGAAATCTATTAAATTATCTTTTATCTGAAACGATGGTGAATCATGTAAGATTAGAAGACAGACTTGAAGAGGTCTCGAACTTTGCATCATGGAAGGTACGAGTAATGATTATACTTCGAGAAATGGAATTAGAAGGATACATAGAGGTAAATAAGTCTATGCCTGAAAGTGATCCGGACAAAACAATTGGAAAAGACATAACAATAAAGCTATGAAGATCATTATAGATTCTGTCAAAAATCGTATACTCCCATCAATATCAATCCTCAAAACAGCATATGAGATGTTCACCACTATTAAAGAAGACATTCAAAATTAATAATACTAGCAGATTGCTAACATTGAAGCAACAACTACTATACATCAAAATGAACAATGGAGAGTCTATTACATCATATTTTTTAAGAATTACAAAATTAAAAGATCAACTTGCTGTCATCTGAAATCAAATAGATAATAAATATCTATGTTTAATTGCTCTAAAAGGTTTACCTTATCTTGGGAAACCTTTATCTGTGGATTAAGCTCTCGACCTGAACTACCAAATTTTGAGCAACTGAAAAATGGATGTACTCAAGAGGAGTTGAGACTAATCTCAATAGGAATCAGTCCACATCAAGAGGGAGAAATTCAAGCTCTACAAACTATTGCAAACAATAAAGGAAAGAAGGGTCAATTCAAACAGAAAAAGCGGGAAGGGAATTCAACAAAACAACAAGGAATTCAACAAAACATACAAGAAAAGAGATTGGTTCAAAGTACACTGCTTCAAATGTGACAAATTTGGTCACACTCATAAAGTCTGTCTGGAGCGGAAGAAAATTCAAGCAGCCCTAGCAAAAGTTAAGGATGAAAAGGATGAAAATTTAGCATTCTAGTTAGCCCTCTCGAGTGAACTCAACTCCAACAAAAATAAATGGAAACAAGCTTTAAAGACAAATTTGAAACTTTTGAAGGATACTCCTGTGAAGAAGGTAACTATTGGGGATAATTCTACATATCCAGCAAAGGGATTGGATCATGTTCAATACAACTAAAAATAGGAATCTCTCTTCAACTAAAGAATGTATTGTTTGTACCTGGCATAAAAAGAAACTTGGTCTTAATCTCTGGCCTTGCAGAACTCCAACATTAAGAATGCAATAAGTTAATAACCATTGTTTTATAGATGGAAGTTTGTACAAACTCTGTAACCTTCAAAATCTAGCCCTAAATCATGAAATCTCAAATACTAATGAAATCTGACATAGAAGACTTGGACATCTTCATTTTCGTGCCTTACCATCCATAGAAAAAAATAGTAATTGGGTTACCTAGTTTAAAACTTGATCATTCTGGAACTTGGAAAGGATGTGCATTAGGTAAAAATACAAAAGGGTCCTTTCCCAAAATTGAACATAAATCCAAAGGTGTACTTGAACTTATTCACACTGACATGTGTGGTCCATTGTCAGTACCTTCTCTAAGTGAATGTTTGTACCATGTAATTTTTATAGATGACTTCTCTAGGAAAACTTGGATTTGCTTCCTTAAACTTAAGGAATCAAATAAAGTGTTATCCAAATTCAAAGAGTTTAAAGCTCTACTTGTAAACCAAACTGGAAAGAAAATCAAAACTCTAGGATTCGACAATGGGGGTGAATACATTTCGGAAAACTTTAAAGAGTTCTACATCTTTGTTAGAGGGAGTTTTCTGTACCATATAATCCTCAACAGAATGGAGTTGCAAAAAGAAAAAATAGATTGATTGTAGAATCTACTAGAGCTATGATGCATGATCAAAATCTCCACATCTCATGCTGGGCTGAAGTTTCTAACACTACAGTTTACATTCAAAATAGATGCCCTTATTCAATATTAGAAAATATAACCCCTGAAAAAGTATTCACCGGAAATAAGCTAGACTTAAGTCATGTAAGAATCTTTGGATCTTTGGATTTACGTCCTTGGACAAAGAACTATTGAAATCAACAAAGATGTAAAATTTGAAGAAGACATACCTTTTGATCTCTCAAAGAACATTGATGAATCATACACAGAACGAACTACCGAATTAGATGAGAATCCCACAGTGGAAAATTAGAGGGGGAGTGATTCTGGAAGTCTTGCACCTCCAAGTCATAATACAGTAAATATTGAAACCCTAACAATAAAAAGAGGCCACTTTGAGCAAGAAAAATGATAGAAGAAAATCAAATAGAACCTGATGAAGTATTCAGAGAAAACAAGAGAACAAGGAGTCATTCATGTTATGTTGCAAAAATATCCAAATTCATCAAAACAAAACCTACAAATATTGAAGAAGCATTATCATGTCAATCTTGGAAAGATGTGATGATTGAAGAATATTAATCCATACTAAAAAATGATGTATGGGATGTTGTACCTAGACCTAAAGATAAATCTGTTGTCTCTTCCAAATGGCTATTTAAGATCAAACATGTTGCAGATGGAAGTATTGAAAAATACAAAGCTAGATTCATAGCTCATGGATTTTCTTACAAGGCTGGAATCGATTATGAAGAGACTTTTGTTCTAGTTGCTTGCTACACCTCTGTTAGAACTATTATAGCCATTGCAACATCTAAAGGTTGGAAAGTACATCAAATGGATGTTAAAATTGCCTTTCTAAATGGTGTCATCGAAGAGGAAGTATACATAGAACAACCAAAAGGATTTGTCACTCATGACGAAAATTCCTATGTATGTAAATTGAAGAAGGCACTCTATGGTCCTAAACAAGCCCTAGGGCATGGTGAAGACCATCTTATAGCAAAGTGCAAATAGGATCTAGCAGCCGAGTTCGACATGAAAGATCTTGGACTTCTTCACTACTTCTTGGGTCTAGAAGTATGGCAAAAGGAAAATTACATTTTCTTAAATCAAGGAAAGTACATTGTTGACATCTTGACCAAATTTGAGATGATGGACTGCAAGCCCTTGTCTACACCAATGGAACAAACTTAAGAACGATGAGTTTAATTTAGAACCTGCTAATCCAACTTACTATAGACAAATAATTGGATCATTAATGTACTCGATGATCACTCGTCTTGACATCTATTATGCCACCAATACTTTAAGTTAATTCATGTGCCAACCTAAGAAGATTTATCTCATGGCAGTGAAACACATCTTACGATACTTGCGCAGTAAGATCAGATTTGGTCTTAAATATGAGCAAGTTGAGATCCAACTTCATGGGTACTCTGATTTTGATTGGGCCAGCAATTCCATTGATCGTAAGAGCACTACAAGATGTTGTTTGAGTCTTGGTTCAGCTATGATATCTTGGTTTAACAAAAAAAAAAAATATCGATTGCCTTGAGTTCCATTGAAGCAGAATACATAGTTGCCTCTATGGGAGCTAGAGAAGCATTATGGTTAAGGTAACTACTCGTTGGATTATTTGAGAAGCCTCTGAAGCCTACAGTCATTCATTGTGACAATCAAAGTTGCATCAAGAAAACATATTGAAATTCCCTACCATTATATCAAAGATATGGTGTATTGAGATGTTCTCAAGTTAGAGTACATTAGTACAATGAGCAAACAACCGACATATTCACTAAACCTCTATCCAAGCCCCAAATTGGAGTATTTTAGAGGTAAACTAGGGATGGTTCAAATATGATTGTAACTACTGAAATTAAATCTTAGGTTTTTTTTTGGTAATATATATGTATATTCTTATAAATTCTTGATGAAAAAGTTACTATCTTCTATTTGCATGTGATATTTCATGAAAGGTGACAATCTTTCATTGATATATATAAACAAAAGGTAACTATTGTAAGATGACGATCTTATCAATAGTAGACCTGCTATCATGAAAAGACTTCTCTAAATTGTTGTCTCGGAGACCATGATAACGGGCGTAATATGATCATGATACTTGTTATGATAGAGTTCATGACATTGAGAATCCTTGTTGTTTGATAGACTACATTAAGTTGCTGTCCCAGAGTGCCGGAAATCAGATAACCTATTCTCTTGATAGGTATCAATAAAGTTGATACCAGTGCACATGTCACTAGAATAAGAGAAACCTTGATGACTCACTTCTCCCTCACGAAGAGGGAGTGTTAAAATGTAGCTTCAGTAGTAGTGAAGTACACATTATGTTAAGTATATGAATTTGTAATTCACTCATACACACACACACATACACACACATGTATATATATGTATATATATACATATATACACGTGTGTATATAATCACTCATATTTCTGATGTTATTCATAATACATATACTTAATCATACTTGTATATCTCTGAAGTTTATATTATATTTATATATATATATATATACACACACACACATACACATGTATATATATGTATATATATACATATATACACATATTTATATAATCACTCATATATTTCTGATGTTATTCGTAATACATATACTTAATCATACTTGTATATCTCTGAAGTTTATATATATATAGTTCATAAAACATTCGAGACTCTCTCCTATTTTTATTGGGCTTAATATATGATTCCTTGGCCAATGACATATTAGTTAAGGAAATATAATTATAATGGTCAATGTAGGGACATGATCCTACGTGGATAATGTCCACGTAGCGTTATGTCCCTATGGGGACATGATTTCAAACTCATACAGATAGGAGATCGCTGCTTGGAGAAAGTCATCAATCAAAAGGCAATGCACTGTCTAACAGTAGCGATTTCTAATTATTAAATTCTGCAGTTAGATTAATATTTATATATTCAGAACACATCCCAGACAATAATAAAATCAAGTACAATCATATATATATTCAGTCTCTCAAATCAGAACTGAATTATATATAAGAATTTCAGATTAGAACTTTAAGTGAATAATAGGAAATTCATTACTTCTATTCTCTATCAGAGATCCTTTTTTTAATTTACATGTTAGGGTTACAAGAAAGAGAAGTGTGAAAAAAATCACTAAAAAAAGTTATATTGTTTTACTTTTTAAAGTTGCCTGATTGGGCTGCCCAATTTTTTGAGCTGATTCATGGCGGTATAACCAAGAAATCGATGATTCAATTCACCGATTTACAAAAAATTGCCTGGCTTGAATCGAACTGCTGAATTGCATGATTCTTGTTACTCTCTGATTCATAGAGAATTGCCAAAGAATTGTTGACCTGCATAAATACAAAATAGAGAAAGAGTTGTAGTTCATAGAAAAATAAAGTATTTTTGATTGCAACCACTCAGTTTGTAGCTGATGACTGTTGGTAACGTCCAAAAGTTTTCCTTGCATTTGCAATTAATCAGAAGTTGTTATATCCATCAGCTGATTTGAGCACATTTAAAAAAAAAACCATCCTGTTTGCAACTTGATAACCCAAACAATTTATTCTTGTCCAAGACAAAACAAATAAATATCAGCAAACAGTAAACATGAGCTCTCTTCAATAGCCATAAAGATCTGTTAAGGTGCTTCCTCTAGGACATCAATAAATGAGATTCACTCTCTTTGGTGTGTGTTATAAAACCAAAACTATGCTAAGCAATCAAAACTCTTTTGAAGAGAGTCTCTTTTGAGGAAGCAATGTCTCTGGATGAGTTGAAAATGAATATTTCAGGAGACAACTTCAAACTTCTCTGGAGACAAATGTTTTTCAGAAATAGAAGAATCTCCTGTATGGGCTAAATTCTTATTTTTCTTACAGTGACAATTTTTAATATACTTACCCACATGATCTGCAGAATCAACCCCCAAGTATTAATAGCTCTTTTCCTACGCTTCATGCAACTTAACTCAAACTTGGTAATGACTTTACAGTTTTGGAATTTTTGCAAAGTTCTGATAACAATAAAAATAGATGTAGAACCATTTAGTAATTTTAAATAACATGTGATCACTCTGACAGCATGATGCTGGTGCACTTTTGGCCCTTTGGGTAAAAAATCAAATTCTTGACACTACTCGGTGGGGCTAAGGAATATTTTCTTTCAAGGTTTGCAGATACTATGGGACCAAGTCTGGAGTGAACTTTTTTTCTGCTTCAGACATGGAGAAGTCTCCCACCATTCCTTCCTCTCTGTCGCTGCCTTCTTTTGTAGACTTGCTGAAAGAGCATCCCCCCCTGCTGGTGGTTCAGAATGCCATTTTACCATTTCAAACACTTGTTGACCAAGAAGTAGTGGGCAACGTCTATACAGCCACGAAAATGCACTTCCTTACGAAGGAGAGGACTTAGAATTTTTTTTGAAAAGTTAGAAAAAACAATGTAAAGGGAGTGCATTTTCGTGGCTGTATAGCCACGGGCTAAGTAGTGTAGGTCATGGAATCAGTGGATGTTGGAATGACTGAACCTTCTACTCTATATGTCGTCCCTCTTCTACTAAGTTGCTGGTTCGGGTTCAAAAAACTATTACAATAATAGATAGCTTCTGTTATATCTATTATTATTTAATGGTTATCTATTTGTAATCTCTATTGTAAATATTAGAATGTTTCTAATACTTAGTTGTTAGTTAACTGTTAGCTAGGATAGAATGTTTTTACGAGAAACATCGTTTATTCATTTGTATATATTGATCTATTGATCATTGTTAATAACAAACAAGTATTTACCAATTACTTTGTAATATGGTATCAGAGCAAATACTCTAATCTTGGCTCTAGCGTTCTATCTTTGGTTCCCACGCATGACCATAACTCCATTTTTTGTGGCCCTTTTGTCTGCAAAATGCCTGAAAAATGCATCTATATTGATGCTATTCCTGGGTGATGATGATCCGCAACTTTCCAGCGTGCATTTTTTCGGCGCCTGCCTAAACCAGTTCTTTCCAAAAAATGTGACTGTTTTCTGATTTTTGACCCTCTTCATGGTCATTTCTTGCTCTATTAAAGGCATCTAAGGTTTACAACCCTCAATCTTAGATCAGCACCCAACAACTGCATTTTTCTGCCAAATCCTTCATTATTTTGGAGGTTTTTTCAACTCAAGCCGTTTTATTTTGAAACCCTAATTTTCTGTATGGAGCCATTTTTTCAAGATTCTTGGTGGGTTTTTCAAGAACTTGGCAAGGTTTTCGTCCATTTTGTTTGGGTACCTCAATTTTCGTGCCTCAATCTTCAAGCTAGTGGATCCAAAATCTGGCAACATATTCCTTCTGGGTTTTTCGAGCTCTCTTTCTGGGTACATCTTTGACCAATATTCTTCTTGAGGGAAATTATAAATTCAAAGGTCGGAATTATGGCATGTAGAAGCAACGAATGTTAACAATCTTTGAATATCGAAATACTGATCAAATTGCTTTGGGTGTTACATATCGTCAGACTGCAACTGTTACGGATCATGATACATGGGATCAGAATAATTGGGATGCTTCTCAAATTATTAGTAGCTGATGATCAGCTCCCTCATACTCCATCCGGCAAGATAGTTGCCGAGATATGGGAGCATCTCAAGAAACTACATGAAACTTAAGACAAAAGCCGGGCCTCTTTCTCAAGAACTCTCTGTTTTCTATTGTCATGGATGGGCAAAAATTGCTCCAAGAACACCTAAATAAGATTCAGGATATGCATGATCAGTTGCTTTCCATTGGACGCAAGATGGAAGAAGAGGAAATTGTGGTAATAGCCCTCAAAAGTTTACCCATGTCCTAGGAGCATTTTATCCGGACTCTCAACATCACTTCTATAGATCTTTGCACACTTCTGCTTCGGCAAGATCAGTGGAAACAACTTGATAGCAGTTCCAGCTCCATCTCTACAAAGCAAGCCTTTGCTGCTAAATCCTTTTAGAAGGATAAAGGCAAGTCTCATCCGTAACAATCTTCTCAGTAAAAGTCCTCTGCTCCAGCATCAGAGGGCTCCATCAAAAAGAACATTCAATGCAACTATTACCACAAGTATAGTCAAATGAAGGTTGAATGCCATAAATGTTTAGTTGCCCAAGCTAAGCAACCTGGTTCACATCCTAAAGCGAACAACGCAAAGCACACAAAGCGGACAACATCCAACTTTTACACCTTCATGGCTAAAAGACTCGTAAATCATGTGAAGTTGTCGGCCTGGTACATTGATTCAGGTGCCTCGTCATTTCACCCACCGCAGAGATTGGTTTACTGACTAACAACCTTTCTCAGATTCAATTATTTTTGGTGGAGGGGAAGAGTACACTATTATCGACAAAGACAACATTCAGATTCAGTCCTAGGAGCATTTTATCTGAACTCGCAACATCACTTTTACAGATCTTTGCACACTTCTGCTTTAGCAAGGTCGGTGGAAACAACTTGGTAGCAGTTCCAGCTCCATCTCTACAGAGCAAGCTTTTATTGCTAAATCCTTTTAGAATGATAAAGGCAAGTCTCATCCACAACAGTCTTCTCAGTAGAAGTCCTTTGCTCTAGCATTAGAAGGCTCCATCAAAAAGAACATTCAATGCAACTACTGCCACAACAAGTATGGTCAAATTAAGGTTGAATATCAGAATCGTTTAGTTGCCCAAGCTAAGCAATTTGGTTTGCAGCCCAAAGTGAACAGTACAGAGCGCACTGAGCAGTCAATATCTGCCTTTTACACCTTCATGGCTAAAAGACCTGTAGATCATGTGATGTTGTCTGCTTGATACATTGATTCAAGTGCCTCTCATCATCTACCCACCGCAAAGATTGATTTACTGACTAACAACCTTTCTTAGATTCAGTTATTTTTGGTGGAGGGGAAGAGTACACTATTGTCGGCAAAAGACAACATTCAGATTCAATCTACTGGGAGGAATCTCATTTTCCTCGATGTGTACTATGATCCAGGGATGGAACTCAATCTACTCTCACTCAGTCAGATGTTGTCATACTCTCCGCTGTTGGATATCACTTTCAGCTCACACTAGTGCACCATTACTAATGGGGAACCTCAGTCTGTTGTTGTAGTTGACCTTGAGGATCATGGCCTTTTCAGACTTGTTGATTCTGGTGATTTTCAAAACCTAGCTATGGCTGCTTGAAGGTCTTCTGTCAGCTCACTTTGGCATCAGTGGTATGGCCACTTAAACGTGCATTATCTCTCTCAGCTTGCTGGGGAATAACTTGTCCTCGGTTTGCTAGAGATTCAGACTCAGCCTGGAGTTTGTGATGCATGTCAGATTGGGAAGCAACATTGCACATCTTTCCTATTGGCGATTCATGACACATTTCTCAGGTACTTCAACTTGTTCATGCCAATATCAATGGCCCTATGCCTACTCCTTTTGTTCTTGGGTCCAGGTATTTACTATTGTTTGTTAATTATTTCAATAGAAATATGTGGGTATATTTTCTTAAAAAGAAATCAGATGTGTTTTCTGTATTTTTGAAGTTCAAATCTCTAGTCAAAAAAGAGTCTAGAAAGATGTGGGTGTATTTTCTTAAAAAGAAATCAGATGTGTTTGTTGCATTTCTGAAGTTAAAATCTCTAGTCGAAAAAGAGTCTAGGAAATGTATTATTACTCTTAGGACAGATAATCGGGGGAAATTTTGTTCTACTAAATTCTCTAACTTTTGTGATATTCATGGCATCAAGTGACAGTGAACCACACCCCACACACCACAACAGAACAGTGCAGTTAACCACTCCCCACACACTACAGTAGAATAGTGTAGTTGAACGTGGAAACAAAACAATCATCGAGATGGCTTGATCCATTCTAGAACACAAACATGTTTCGAAGAAGTTAACATTGTAGTCTATCTTTTGAACTGGTCACCCATTGTGGTGGTCAAAGGTAAGACTCTGAAAGAGGTGTGGTCGTATTGCAAGCCCAAAATCAATCACTTGAAGGTTTTTGGCTCTCTTGACTATGTTTTGATTGTTGATGCGTTATTCACCAAGTTGGATGCCTAGAATCATAAACTCATGCTTGTTGGATACAATAGTCTTCACAAAGCCTACCTATTGATCGACACTGAGACATCTCATCTTCTGTACAGTCATGATGTAGTCTTTGATGAACAACGAGGACATTCATGCTTATTTCTCTTGTTCTTGATCCAATAGATCAACCTATGAAGGTTCATGATTTGGGAGTTTGGCTTCCATTAGGTCCACCTGATGGGAGGGCTCCCACAGCTCTAGTTCTACCAATGATTCTTGTACAGACACCTACACCTTCTCTTGAAAGATCTCCCAAATTTGTAGATGCTTTACTTGAGTTTGATCAAAATTCTTTTGATGAGGAACTTGATCATAGAGAATCTCCTAATGCTAATGTCGGTCCTTCTCTTCGGCCAAAGTAGAGGGCTAAGGCATTTGTTGATCTTCGAGATAATGAGCTCATCTATGGGAGAACTGCTTGAAAAAGAACAAACCTATAGAGTCAGTTAATTTTGTTCGTGGCCAACATTCATAATGTGTTTGAACCTCAAACATACTCTGAGGCTAAAGGAATTCTAGAGTGGGAACAAGCCATGATATTAGGACACCAAAACCTGTTGAAAAATCGCACCTAGGTCCTTTGTGATCTTCCCCCAGGGAAGAAATCCATTGGTTGCAAATGGGTTTACAAAATAAAATACAAAGCTTGTTTAGTTGGAAAGGGCTTTTCTCAGCGTCATGACATTGATTATGAGGAGACCTTTGCTCCTACAACAAAGATGAGCACTATCAGGTTAGTCCTAGCCATGGTAGCACAATTTGGCTGGAACGTCCATCAGATGGACGTCAAGATTGCTTTCCTGAATGGTGACCTACAAGAAGAGGTCTACATGACGTAGTCTTCTGTTTCAAGGTTGGTAAAGAACATTAGGTTCTCAGGTTAGTGGAAGCTCTCTATGGTTTGAAGCATGCCCCTAGGGCACGGTACATGAAAATTGATAAGTACCTCAATGATCAGGGCTTCTAGAGGAGTTCATTAGAATCAAATTTGTATGTCAAGACTACTAATAGTGACATCGTCCTTCTGGTCATTTAATTTGATGGTTTGATCATCATTGATAGTTTGACATTTTTGATTCAGGGAATCAAACAAAGTTTATGCCAGTCTTTTGATATGATTGATCTCAAGCTCATGCATTATTGCCTAAATGTTGAGGTTTGGTAGTAGTCTTTTGGTATATTTATTTCTTAGTCCAAATATGTTAGGGTTTTGTTATACAGATTCTATATGTAGGATTCCAAGCCGGCATGTACACCAATGGAGAAAGGTCTAAAGTTATCAGCCAAGTTTGATTCTCCTCCCATTGATGATACTACATACTGGCAAGTAGTAGGCAGCCTCATCGACCTCTTTGCTACTAGATCTTATATCAGCTTCACAATCAGCTACATCTCACGCTTTTGGAAAACTCCTAAGGCTGATTGTTGGATGGCAGCAAAGCGTGTGCTTCATTTTGTAAAGGGCATTGCATATTATGGACTTCTTTACTCTCGGAGTTCTAATCATAGATTTAGTGGGTTAACAGATTCATATTGGGCAGGTTCTGTTGACGATAAAAAGTCAACTTCTGGATATGTGTTTAGTTTGGGATCCGATGCCATCATATCGACCAGTAAGAAGCAATAGGTCGGTTCTTTCTCCTCTATCAAGGCTGAATACAGAGGGACAGTTAAGGCAGGTTGTGAAGTTGTTTGGCTTTGTCGAATACTCGGGGATATGTATGTCACCAGCAAGATTGACCACTTTGTTTGTTGACAACGAAGGTGTTATCAAGTCAGCACGAAATCCAGACTTCGATGAATGAACCAAGCATGTGGATGTACACTGTCATTACATATGGCAGCTGGTTGAAGACGAGATAATAGACTTGCAGCATGTTCCTACAACGAATCAAATTGTAACCATTCTCACCAAGCCTCTTGGTCTTCATAAGTTTTTCAAATTTAGAGGACAGTTTGGTGTCGTAGATAGATTAACCATTAAGGGAGGGTATTACGATAATAATAGCTTCTATTATTATCTAATGGTTATCTATTTGTAATCCATTGTAAATATTAGAATGTTTCTAATATTAAGAATATAATGCTTCTATTCTTTACAATCGTTTCCTAAGGAAACATCGTTTATTCATTTGTATATATCTATCTACTGATCACTAATAATAACAAGCAAGCATTTACCAACTACTTTGTAATAAGAACTAGTTCGCTGGTACAACAAAATTTTGAAATGGGATTTGGGTTCGTTAGTACAAAAACATGTGAAAATTATATACACACACATTCAGATATATGCAGTCTAGAAGCATGAATTAAGATTAGAATGCCATAGTGTGCCATAAAACAACAAAAACACTAAATTTGTAATCATAGCATCGTATCAACATTGAAATATCAAAATAATTATATTGAGTTCAAGTATCATGGTTTTGACTTTCAAAAATTTGAACTTTGTTCTAAGTTTCTATCATCAATGGGTCATCTAGATCTTCATCATCTTCTTCATCAAAGGCATTATTTGGTCCACAAACGATGCCAATGCCAATGGGACCAGCTGCACCAATAACATTTTCGCTTTTCAATTCCTCAAATCGTAATTAGCATCCCACTTGAAAAATGTTATAAAAATAGCCTGCAATGCCCTTCACCTATTGAAGATATTGTTTAATTTTTAAGATATGATTTATCACTATTGAGAGCTTCAAATTAATCGGACAGAGGTCAGTATCAGTAATTGGATATAAAAATATCACTGGAAGAAATCTTGAGGGCTAGTTTAATTTGATGTAATAAATATTTGATGTTCAGCAAATTTTGTTTTGTAATGTGAAAGATCTTATTCAAATTATGTAATAATTGTCTTCTGCACTGAAGTATAGAATGTTTCTCAGTGGAACTGTACCTGGTTCACACTTGGTTTGCCCTGGTTCGATCTTGGTCTTACCTAGGTTAAGCCTGGACAAACCAACCTGCCTGGGTGCGAACCCTGGTCAAACCCACAGGCGAGCCAGATCAAGATCATGGACAGTTTCAAACTTTGCCTAGTTCGGAGGGCTAGGGGGGGCGAACCATATAACTTAGCTCTTCTTGCTTCCTCTAATCTAGAGCTGATACTCGTGTATGACCCAGACTTAGTCTCAGTCAACTGGTATCTGGATTTTGTACAGCTTGGGTATGCTAGAGGGAATCGGACAGAAAACAGCATTGAAAGAACACTAGCTCTCAAGGAGTGGGTAGAAAATTTGCGAGGAATTGATCACTTACCAAGGAGAGCTATTGGTTACTGAAGGAACAATGAGGCCTCTCAATTCTTACTGGTTTAAAGGTAATCAATGATTATCATTATACAATTTTCTAATAATAGGGGATTAAACAGAAGCTACCATCAAGCTCATATGATACTCATGTGTACGACCCAGACTTAGTCTCAGTC
The DNA here is from genome assembly GCA_028749045.1 of Cupressus sempervirens. Lineage (NCBI taxonomy): Eukaryota > Viridiplantae > Streptophyta > Pinopsida > Cupressales > Cupressaceae > Cupressus > Cupressus sempervirens. Next base: position 28,376,921 of record CM053788.1, read on the forward strand.
AACTGGTATCTGGATTTTGTACAGCTTGGGTATGCTAGAGGGAATCGGACAGGAAAAAGCATTGAAAGAACACTAGCTCTCAAGGAGTGGGTAGAAAATTTGCAAGGAATTGATCGCTTACCAAGGAGAGCTATTGGTTGCTGAAGGAACAATGAGGTCTCTCAATTCTTACTGGTTTCAAGGTAATCAATGATTATCATTATACAATTTTCTAATAATAGGGGATTAAACAGAAGCTACCATCAAGCTGCTGTTTGTAGATTGTTAGAAAAAGGTAAAACTAATTCTCATTTTTCTCCAGGAGACAAAAATATCTCTGGATCTCATCTGTAACACTGTTAATAAAATCTGGAAGGCAGCATATGGTTGCGGCTATTTGTCAAACTTCTGACTTCTGGAGGCAAAATTACTCCTTGGAACTCCCTTGAATGGTCGACTATAGATAACATTATGTCCTCACCCCGCTTTACCAATAATGTGATTGTTGACCGGATTCCAGTTACAAACTTCTACAGTGCTCAAAAGTTGGATGGCTTGAAAGATAGTGGATTTCTGTCCATGGAGTGAGAGACTCAAGAGAAGAGCTTAATTGGATTGTTGCAAGTGGCTTAAATGCTACATTATATAGAAACCAAGGAGGAGGCCTCCCAACTTTAGGCCCAGGTGATCGCTTTAAAGATTGCTTAAGTTCAGGAGCTATATCTGTTGGATATTCAATGTTCAAATTCCAAATTTTGTTGGACCAGCAAGAGAGGTGCATCACACACCAAGAAAGTAAGGTGGACAGGTTTTTTATTTTCTTCTGAGGCCTATGTAGAAATGGACCCTTGTCCTTTAGATTTGAGAGGGACCTATCTCTGATTATTCTCCCTTTCATCCTGAAAATGGAAACCAAACTAGTACCTATCACTGTTATTTCAAATTTGAAGAACTCCAAAAAACATTTGTTGGAAAGAGGGTTGCTCACTATGTGAGACAACAATCAAGGACCAATGGAAAGGCTAGAATGTGGTGAGATCCTTGGTTGCTCAATGTGGCGAGATCCAAAGTCAATGTAGGAGTGCTCCTATTAGCGACCGGCTAAAAGTCGGGGATGATATCTTTTGTAGAGTTGAAAATTTGATAATCAGGAGACTTACTAGAAAGAGCATGCAAGAACTTCCTGGCTTCTCTCTGGTGACAAGAACACTAAATTTTTTTCATAGGCTTGCCTGTCATAGAAGATCAATGAATAATCTAGTAGCCCTTCAAGATGAACACCCTTTTATGAAGCTACTTGGCCAATATTTTCATGCAGAGCAATGTACATGATGAAGTATCCCAGCAGGAAGTTTTTACTGTCATTCCCTCTCTGGTCTCTGATGCTAATAATCCCGACCTTCTGAAACCCATAGATATGGAGGAAGTGGAGAAAGTTGTCTTTAGCTTGAGTATGAGAAAATCTTCTGGACCCAATGGCTTTTGAATTGACTTTTTCAGATCTTATGGGAAGCTTTGCTGGTTAGTGTAATGGCTCGCATAAACGAGTCTGTAGGAAGGAAAATAATGCTTAAATCTTGAGTCGTTCTCTTATTTCCCTAATTTTGAAAGCAGAGGGAGCTTTCATTTCTAACTACTGGCCTGTTACTTTATGTAATGTGATTAACATATAATCATACCAGTGATTGCGCAGAGGTTCAAACCCCTCTTCCCTAGAATTATCTCCCTTGAACGAGGTAGCTTTGTTGGAGGGAGACATTTCTGACAGAGTTATTCTTGGCCACTAGTTAATTCCCTCAACGCATAACTCTAGCAATAGAGGGATATTTATCAAACTAGATATTTTGAAGCTTATGGTAGAGTTGAGTGGTGTTTTTTGGTGCGAATGTTGGTTGCCTTTGGTTTCTTCCAAGATTGGATTGCCTAGATCATGAACTGTGTTTGTTCTCCCAGTTACTGTCTCTTAATTAATGGTATATCTGCCCATCCTTTCAGTGCCTGACATGGTCTTCGTCAAGGAGATCCATGTTCCTCATACTTGTTTCATTTTCTCCTTCTCATCAAAAGCTTGTAGACACTTTTTACAGAGAAGACAACTAGTACTGCTAATTGGTATCAAGGTTGGTATGGAGTTTTATCCCACCTCCAATTTGTTGATTATACAAGTGAGTTGCCATTTGCACAGAAGCAAGAATGATATAAGATACCCTTAATAACTATCACAATGCAAAAAATCAAGTCATCCATGCTTGTACATCCAAACTGGTGCTTTTTAAGCTTGAAGAGACTTCAAAATAGAATTCTGGGCATTTTGTGCTTCATGCAGTCCTCTTTCCTTTAGAGTATTGAGGAGAATCTTTGCACTTCATAAAAATGACAATGCCTGTTAGGAAGAGCCTCATGGAGCGGATCTGAAAAACTCAACCGTTGACCCCACAAATAGATAAGCTATGGAGGAAGACTTACCTTCTTGCAACCTGTGGCTCAGGCCATGACATATAAATTCTCTTTTCTTGCTGCTCCTCACACCATTTGGAAGGGGTCAGATAAGATGGAAAATTTCGATGGAGTGAAGCAAAGGACTGGAGAAAGTGGACCCTCGCTGGGTGGGAGAATGTCACTTAGCCCTAGATGAAGGGTGTTTTTGATGTGTTCTTTGCTACATCAAGGAAGAAATATCATACCCATCTCATTTTGAATGATCCTTCACTCAGGATCATAGAAAAATGATTTTCTATGCTTTCAAATTAAAAAAAGAAAGATGAGTTGAATTGAAGCAACATTTTGGAAAAATGGAAGAGGAGAGTCTGCTAAGTTTCCAAATTGTTAGACTATAGCGTTGTTTTCTGGTATGGGTCTTGTCCAAATTGGGTATGAGTTTGGCCTGTGAATCAGATAGGATTTGGGTTTTTCCTGGTGACGATTTTGTTTTGAATCCATTTCAGTTTTGATGATTTATTACGTGTATTTTCTAAGTTTTGTTCAATTGAAACATTAAAACCCCTGGTTTATAGAGCCTATCAGAAAGAACGAAGAAATAGTTTGGTTCTTCAGCATTCAGTCAAAATTAAAAGATCACAAGATAGAAATATTCGTTCCATGGACTAAATCCAATTTGGTAAGATTGCTAAATCAAATATTTTCTTGTCGAGAAAGTGTTCTTAAGCTTTTTGATTTTCGGATTCTTAGTACATTACTTATGAGGTATACACATTTATAATTTTATTTTAAAAGGTCAAGCAATAAAATCTGTAATGGTAATAGTATTACCATTACTTTTCTATTTTTAAAAATATTCTAGCCATAATTGAAGAAACAAATCATTATATAATTTGATAAAGATATTTCCATCTGTACAACATCTTGGGCTAGAGCTTGGAAGGAAGATTTATTTTAAAGACACCGCAATGTTGATGGTCCAAACACCACTGTGGGAAGAACTTGCACTTTCCAAGGATGGAAGTTACGGCATCAGGGTGTGCATCTAATCCTGTGTATTTGCCACGCCTCTAATTTAATTAGGTAATTTTTAGCTTTCATGATTCTTTTCAGCTCACCATGCCTTGACAAATGTGTGGAAAGTGAAGATACAAATCAAGTAATGTATTGGGTATAATAAATATATATCACCATGCTTTCAGGAATTCTTATAATGGATTCACTAAAGGATAAAAAAAATTCAGTAATATTTCCTTAATATATAATGTAATCATTCTATTCATTTTTTTAATTTTTGGAGTATCTAATATTTCTAATTTTAATTTATGATAAACATATTTAATTTTTTTAATATTTTTATGGCGAAACATTATATTTATATTAATAATAACTGGTTCAAAATAGCTCCCAGAGAAAAGAACTAGAAAAAAAAAACTCCGGTCATCACCTAATACTAAGAGGATGCAAAAGAAGAAATACTGCAGCAAGAGAGAGTATCTATCAACACTAATGAATCTTGTCCTTGAGATTCCCAAATCGAGAATATTGTGATTACAAAGAGCTCCAAACTCATATGAATACAATTCATTGTTTGGTGTCGGAGACAAAACCAAGAGCCAAGCCAGAACATATTTAAATTTGTTATATAATTAATTTATTTAATATTTAATATGTATAAATTGATTATTAATTTGTATTTATGATTTTTTATATCTTTTTTGTAAGCTTCCAACCCATAATTTTTTTTTGCCTATATCCATGTACTGTACCCACAATTCTGATTCTGAGTCAGCAATGTAGAAAGACTCAAATCCAAAGCTCTTCATACTGGTTGGCAGCTTGGTTTAAATATCATCTGGTGGCAAGTCTGTCTAGAAAAGAATGTCAGGCTGCAGAATATTCCAAGAAACCACTTCTTGGTGCGTTCTTTGCTACACCAAGGAAGGAACTTCAGACAATCACATTTTGAATGCTCTTTTACTCAAGATCTGGGAAAGGATGGATCTCTGCTTTTAAATTAAAATGTAAAGATGAGTTGAATTTTGGAAAATGGAAAAGAAGACACTAATAGTAATCACTAATCATCGTTTCCTCCTGGCTGGCAGTTTGGTTAAAACTTCATCCGGTGGCAAGTCTGGCTAGAAAGGAATGACAGGATATTCTGAGAAACTTCTTCTGTCAATGCTGTTTAGGTCACAAATTTTGACTAGTGTGAAACTTATCACCCAGTTCAAACACCTAGATGAATGCTAAAGATATCTCACAAAGGTGATGGAGCAAATAGAGATGAGAAATGCCTCCACAAGGTTGTATAAATATCAACACTGATGGAACTGCCAAAGACAATCACGGTAGACCTGTTACTGGCATTGATTGCAGAAACTACAGAGGGACTACTCTCTTTTGGGAACTGAATGGCCTTGGCAAGACTACAAACAATGAAGCTGAGGTTTTAGCACTAAGATCTGCTTCCATTTGTGCTTTCAGTCAAGGTCACAAGAAAGTACTTTTAGACTCTTTATCTCAAATCTTACTAGGAGATTTCGACTGCTTGAGAAATTTATCCTTGGACTCTTGGAGCCTGAATCGAGCAACTATGGAAAGACTTGGTGTTATCCCACTCTATGTTGGCCGAGCCAAGAACAAATTGGTGGACATTCTAGCTAAATTGGGTGTCTCAGTTGGACCTCAGTGGTCGCTGGCACAATGGGATGGCACATGACGATGTGAGAGTTTAGCACATTGCCGGCCAGCTTCAGGCCTTAGTTTGTCTTTTGTCTCTCTTGGGAATCTTGCTGTTCTGTGCAGCCTCCCATATGACCGTTGCTGAGCTTTATTGTTGCCATGATTGCTGGCCAATTCTTGTTCCTTGTTTGGTTTTGAGTAAATAATTCAAATCTTTCCCGAATTTTAAACAACACACAAAGTTCTGCAACTTACCTTTTTTTAAAGCCATCAAATATTTTTAAATAACCTGTTATATCCTACTAGTAAAACTGTAATACAATTTTAAATAATATGCATAATGCCGTTAAAAAGGACAAGGAATGAATTTAGAGAATGCACAAATAGGCAATCTGTTGACAATTTGTGAAGGCTCGCAGCAAGGATTTTTTTTGTTGTTGTTAGCTGGCTAGTTTTTGGACTTGGTGAGTGGTGAGTTAACTTGCCTAGCAGATTTGGCTCTTAGAGTACTTCCAAGTTGGTTTAGTCTTTTTTTACCGGGATTGTTTAGCTTTCGTTGCACATTAAGGGCAGCAATTTAGGATCCCAAGTTTCATCTGGTAATTCCACTAGTTTGGGAACTACTCTAGTATATATTTCTAAAAAGCTCTTAAAAGAACAGCTTAATCTCTGCACTATTTCCTGATCTTGTAATTATGACTTGTAGGCACTGATGTTGGTTCTACAGGTTCTACAGTCCTCATATGGTTAAACCTTACCTGAGTAGCTTTTGGCCTGCACATCATGACAACATTGTAAACAGCATTGTCCATTAATATGATATTGCTATCAGGATTTAACTGTGTAGTTTTTGAGTCAAACTCATTGAACCATGTATCACGAGTAGTGATTCAACACGAATCCATCTCTCATGAGAATAAATGGAACACTTAGCACTCATTGGATCTAGGTGATTATCTCCTACTTAGCATTGTCCATTTTATGGATCATATGAAACATTGAGTTCAGATTCAAATGTACCTTGGTTGTTACCGTCTTCGCTACCTGTGCATGCGAGTTCGTCCTCTTTTTCTAGATCCTGTAGTTTGTAGCATATTGCAAAAAATAAAATTGTGTTCCTCACATTGCTGGCTTATTGGAGTTTAATCTCTTAGTATCATTATTGCCTAGATTTGTGACATTGATTTCTCATTAAAGATGAAAACTCTATGCCTTCATCTTCTTTATCTTGATAGTGATTTCTTCTATGTGATACTTTGATCCGCTGGTAGAGGTTGCTGTCTACATTCCTTGCTCAGGCATAAGAGATTCTCATACATATGATTTGATCTTCTGGTGGGCATCCAGTAGCATTCATCTTACACAACGAAGCATCTTACTTCACCTCTATTTCTTTTTCTATTCTTTCCATGGCGCCTTTTTTGATTCTAGCCAAGGATTCCACTTCAATATATGTTGTTTTTGCCAACAGGGTACTGTGCATGTTAGAGAATTTCTTACTGTGTAATCGCTTGTAAGATTACCATTATTGTGGAGGGTATTGTGAGGAAATGTTTGCTTCTATATTGTATCAAAAAGAAATTCTGCAACTATTCAAATTTTAAATGTATATAATGATTGTGATTGATTGTTTTGGTCCCCTTATAATTTGAGAATTAAGATTGACATTCTCAGTCCTTATAATTTGAGTGTGTATCTCTCTATATTTTAGAAACTATTTGTTTATCCTTGATTTGCAGGGTATTGTAAAAGGAAAATTGGACCAACGAAGAAGATGTTTTGAGGTTCTGTTCTGCTCAACAATAGAGCTTTATTTGCTTTTTCACATGTTTATTTGCACATGAAATCTTCCATCTGTTGTCTGTATTCTCAAATATGATAGTAGTTTTTGTTGTTGTGGAACAGGTGCAATTTGCAGCAGGAAGGGATTTGAGACCTGGTCAACTTGATAATATGATGAATACATTATCAAATTGGTTGGTTGATTTTTTATTCTTAAGCTTTGCCCTGGAACAATTTTATATTTTCTACAAATCCTTTTTGTCAGCTTTTATGTATTATTGGTTTGATTTAGATTGTCATATATTTATTGTATTGTGACCTAAACTCAATCTTCCTGGATGATCAGACTAATGACATGTACCGATATTATATAGCCTTAAACATCTATTTGATTATTTGAATATGGATATTTGAATTAGGAATAGAATGATACCATACAGCAGCCAGCTTTTTTTTCTAGTAAAATAATTTTTCTACCCTCTGCATAACCTTACGAAATATCAAACAGGCTCACTACCTCGGATAATCTTCTTCTAACAATTCAAGAAAAGATCAAATGGGCAGACACCATGAGTGAGATCGACAGAAAACATGCTAAGGAAATTGAAGATAAGACAGAAGAAATGAAATCTTCCATAAAGGTCAGCTTTTCTTATTCCTTACCAAGTAAATATAAGAAATGACAGATTGTAAGGAACTTATAGGCCTTTTATATTCCGATGTAGAATGTGGTTGGAAGATGTTTGTTTCTTACTCGTTGGCAGAAGTTTAAAACTGTAAGCAGGCAGCCTTGCGTGGGCATGAAGAATTTACCTACTCTGAATCTGGAGGTGTGATGGATTATGAGGAAGATAGAAGTCGACCGAAAAGGTCTCGTGCAATATAATTGTTTAACATTTTAAATAAAAAAAGTATTGTTGAAGCCGTAGATCAATATTCTGTGATTCCATGAGCTGATTTATAATTTATTCCTGGAAGTGCAGGCGGAGGTAACACAGTTATTTGTTAAAAGTTTAATTTCTGGTCTTTGAGACAGTTCATATTTTTTCGTATTTGCCTCAGTTCAGAGAATGGTAATTATACAGCATTAGTCATTGCTTTTGGAGAATAGTGCAGTCAGACTATAAGAATGTCTCGTAATTAAGAGTTTATTTTTTGCCTTTGCAATTTGATGCACTATTTAGTTTTTTCTATGTAAAGATTAAAATATTGCCTTTCCTCTGCAAATCTTTACATGCTACTGGATCTGCATCGCTTAGATATTGTATCAAGCTATTTGCTAATTTTGTTGAGCAAAGCCCTCTTGATCACAATCTATGCAAAGGAACTGTTAAATTTTTGTCATATTGGAAAAATAGATAACCAATTAGTATTTACGATTCTGGTTATTCGAGTTTTTGTTTGTATAAATGAATTGAACTGAATATCAAATCATGTTACTGAGTTACCAGTGTCTATCTTGGTTAGAGTCAATGATTCGATTGGGGATGTTGCTCATGTTATTGTAATGCATTCTTGATTCATTGGAAATGAATCAGAGCAATATGTTTCATGGTCTTTGTCATTTATCAATCCATATATTGGTATGGACAGTGATGCGGACATTGCACAAGTTTTTGAGTTTCTTGATTCATTGGACGTTCTTGTCATTTGCCATTTTGTATGTTGGTTTGGACAATGATGGGGCGTTGCATGTTTTTGAGATGCATTCTTGATTTATTGGAAATGAACTGAGCAATATCTTCCTTGGTCTTGTCAATTACCAATGTGTATGTTGGCTTGGACAAGATGTGACATTATTATGGAACAGGCAAATGTAATCTGTCTACTTGAAACTGGCCAGTTTTTTAGTGCAGGCAATGCCATGCAGTCTCAGTTCTTTTGCAATGAAACCGTATGATGTCCTCTTTGGCCTTATATTTACAATTTTTTAACTGGTTTGAAACCATGAACAATAAGCTGGTTGATGTCTTCTTTGGCCTTATATTTACAATATTTTTTTGTGTTAGGTTGAAACTTCGAACAATACTGTGCTATTCAGTTTTAGTTACGACCAAATGTTGGTCTGAAATTTATTATATGAACAGGATGATAAATATAAACTTGATCATTGAATTAATATTTTTTTTGAAATATTGCTGGACTATTAATTAGTTTGGCAATCTAATGGACAAGTTATTGACGTGCCAAGAGAATTTGATCAGGCAAATCATTAATCTTCTCAAATATGAAACTAATTATTGAATGTGCTGGATTTTAAAATCTTTCCATATCATCCTCAATACCTACCTGCTAATTGTAAAGTAATGCAGGCAAACAGGACACTTGGTTGAGCTTTGACATCCTTTAGTTGAGCGGTGGCATTCAGTTTGCTTTTGGGATCTAGTTAGCAGTCAAACCTAGATGCTAATCGATTGACTTCTTTCGCATGTTATTTGATTAAAAAATTGTATTAAGTAATATTTGTTATATCATCGAGTCTGAGTTTGCCAGCAGCTTTAAAATTCTAGCAGATTATGTATATATATAAAATGCCAGCCTCTTTTCATAGGCTAAAGTCACTGCACCTGGCAAATGTTATGTATTCTTAATATAGTTCTACTAAGAAAGCTAGCTTCATGATGATAACAATTTTGTTGTTGTTGAGGTTCAATCATCTGGCATTTGAATGGCGTCTTCACTTGAATCGCAGTACTAAAGATGTTTAACATGGGTAGGGTCTGGAGCAAAGGCAAATTACACAACTAGTTGCTTTTCATACGCTTGTGTATATACTATATAGAACCAGTGGCCACTTGTGTACATATTTTGTTCAGTAGATTATTGCATAATTTATTGTAAAGCCAAAATCTTTTATATATGGTTTGCTCTCAAACTTATAATGTATTTCGGAATGTAGATAAAAGATGCCACTTTTGTTTTTGTTTTAGCTTTTTCTATTGTGGAAACAAATTGAAAAATATATAAAAATAGGTACACCAGAACAATGTAGTAGACAGAAGCAATTAAAATAGCCTTTTCGTATCTACATTGGCCTCGATTGTTTGGAGGAATAGGAGATGAGAGATATGCTTTAACTATGCTTATTGACCAACTCTCATAACTATATGAAAAGCAGTGAAACTAGACATCACCTTTTCATATTTATATAGGGCTTAATTACCTCGACGAGTAAAGGAGCAGAGATCTGCTAAGAACATGTTCATTAACACAAACATCGATATGGAAAACAGTTAAAATAGTGTTTTCACTGTTCCAAGGCTCGGTGTTGAAAGGCATTTTGATTTCTCCATCTTCGTTGTCCAGATATTCTCTAGATAAATAACTTATTATTTCTGTCAATGAAATTCGAAGATCATTCACATGATTGTAAGAATAGTTAAAACAGACATCACAACCGATATTGGTTTACAGTTACTAGCTTAATTTTTTAATTTTTTTTGACGTAACTTCAAATAATGCGAATAATCTGGTTTTTAGTTTTGCCAAACGAAGTGGAATAGTTACACAATCAGAAGATATTTTAATTTTTTTTTATAGGATGTCTATTATTTCTCATATTTAATCAATATTGGTGGTCTCCTTATTTAAAAAAACTTAATCAGAAGATTGTATTGAATTTATGTCAATTAAATTGGAAGATCATTCGTATGATTGAAAAAATAGTTTAAATATATAATATCTTGAATGAAGGCCAAGTTCACATTTATAAATTTAATTTTATTATTATTATATTACAAATAATATAAATAACTTTGATTTATAGTTATCCTAATTAAAGTGGGATACTAGTTATACTATACATGTTTAAAACTTCTATATTTTCATTATAAATAATTTGAATAATTCTATTCAATTTTAGAAAATAAGTTGTACAAGCAAAATGTATTTTCTAATATATTTGTAATTTCTCATCGTATTGAATTTATGCGAATTAAATTGGAAGATTATTCTCATTATTGAAAAAAGGGTTAAAATAGAAAAAAAAGTGAATAATGATGTAGTTTACATTGATATGATTACCAACTTTCACACTATATAGTACAACTAATGCAAATAATTCAGTTATTAATTATATCAACTAAAGTGGAATTGTGATATTGCTATTAAGATTTAACTGTGTAATTTTTTTGAGTCAAACTCATTGACCCATGTATCATGAGTAGTGATTACAGGAATCCATCTCTCATGAGAATAAATAGAACACTCAACACTCATTGGATCTAGGTGATGCTCATTGAGGTGAAGTAGTTGGACTTCTCGGGAGGTCACCAATCGCAGTACTACATCCTGAGTGCACTTAACTACAAAGTGTGCCTTATGAACCATTCATTAGAAAGCCCCTTAAGCTCATCAGAAGATAAGTAGGAGATAATTTTCACAATAAGTCAAATTGTGATATTGCTATCGGGATTTAACTATGAAGTTTTTTAATCAAACTCCTTGGTATTCCACAACCTTATGAAATTATCTCCTACTTATCTTCTAAAGTGGAATTCTTTTTAAAAATCATAGTTTTTTTTTTTTTTGGTCTTGAGTAACAAATATTGTTGTATTTTCATTATTGATTATTTACCAAAAGAGTCTAAAACTTTTTGGATAAGCATCTTCTATTGAAGATTAATATTTTTTTTTGAATGACTCTTCAAAACAAGATTCTTTTTGGGGACAACTTTCATAGAAGAGGTATGATCATAACTAATAGATGGTACTTATTTAAGGTGGACGAAGAGATGATATTTCATCTTCTGGTCTTGTGCACCTATGCTTGGGAGGTTTGGTCACTTTTTTAGTATTTTCCCTAGTTCTTTGCAAGATTTTTTTGTCCAATGGTAGATGACGAATGTTAACATAGGCAAAACTCTTTGGAGTTTGGTTGCCCCTCATGTTGTTTGGAATACATGTAAATAAATAAATATAGTCTTCAGAGATGTTTCCTTGTCTCCCTTGATTATTTTTGAAAAAGTAAAAAAGATGTATTAAAGAAAACTACCTAACTAATGTTAGTTCAGTGTTGATTTTGAGGTTGGAAGTGGTATTGGTAACTTCATGCTAGATACTTCTAACAATAAAAACAAGTGGGATAATGCACTTTGGATGGCTCCTACCCTTGGTTGGATCAGATTTAATTTTGACAAGGTTGTGAAAGGAAACCTGTTCATTGCTAGATGTGGTGGAATTGTTCAGGATGATAAAGGAAATGGTATCATGGTTGTGGCTTGTCCTCTTGGGACTTGGACTAACTATGTTGTAGGAGTGATGGGTTTGCTACATAGCTTTAGGTTGGTTAAGAACTCCCCTTGTAAAAATATTTGGATTAGGGGGGTTTCTAGTAATATTCTCAATTGCATGAAAAATATTTCTAAACCTTCATGGACCATGAAACCTATGTTTTTGGAGGCCAAAAACATTGCTAATAGTTTTGACAAGGTGTATATCTAACATGTGTATTGTGAGGTGAACAAGGTTGCTAAAGTTTTTACCAACTTAGTTGTCAAATTGGATGCCATTATTATTTGGCAAGGGGAAAGTAATATCAATAAAGATCTTAGAGTTGTTTTGAATTATGTAAGACACGTGTGTCAATTTTGCAAATGTTTTGGTTAATGCTAACAACTATTAGCAATATCACTTTTTTTTTTATTATGCATGGATGGTTTCATCTTTTTCAAGGGCATCATTGAAAGAATTGCTTCAAATACTTTCTTTCTTATTCTATGTATCGTCATTTTCATTTGAAGTGTTCTAGACAATTGGTTTGAGAATCTTCTTTAGAGCTTTGTGAGCTACAACATGGGTGGGGAATAAAAAAGGAGAGAACCTTTGAGCTGTAAGAAATGGAAGGAGGCCGAGGTTTAGGAAAAGCTGAGTGGTGGTGATCTTACACCCTCCATGGAAAAGCTCCATGGATTTGAGTTAAGGTTACTAAGAAATTTGTAAGGTTGGAAGGAGGGCTCAATTACTATATATGACAAGAGGTTCGGGTTATTGTTGAGCTCATTGCAGAGGTGTCTAGTCTCAAATTGAAAGGTATGAATTTCTTCCACAATAGGAAAATATTGTTAAAGATTATGGGGGGTTTTATAATGTTGGGTCAATTAAGTTAATTTGGAGAAGGGTTATGGTGGCTATAATGGAGTACATCACTATAGATGGTAGATATAAGAAGGCTCACTATTATCATTTTGTTTTGTTAAATCATTTAAGACATAAGGAAAGGGTTTCTTTCCCCTTCTATTTATTTAATTCTTTTTGTCGAAGTATTTTTGCCCATAAGGAGAAACCTTGGAATCTTGTGTTGCACGAGGACCTAATCTTGTTGATTGTAGCATTAGGGACAAGGTCCATGTGTAGACACTTGAAATCGTCATAAATGCTATATTAATTCATTTAATATTTCCTTTGACATTATAATTAATTATTTAGTAATTAATTATTTAGTTATATTCTTCTAATTATTTAATTAAATAGGTTCATTTCCCTAATGTATTTATATTTTATTTTAATACATCCCCTCTAATGTATTAAATTTATTTAATACATAATGCTCCATAAATCACCTTTTAAATAAATTCTAATTTATTTAATTCCCTCCACTTTATTAAATTTTTTAATCTTACGATTAAGTGAAATTGTATTTAATTTAATCTTAATCTCATCCTAAAACGTAGTCTACACCCATCACTCTCATCCTTCTAAGTCTACCCACTACTTAATCCCACTTCATTATCCTAAACTTCTTTTAATCACCTCTTTAGCAACTAAGAAGTTGCTCACACGTGTGCACACACCTTGAACCTCTCAACCTTAAAGGCTCGTTTTGACTTTTGCATGGCTTTTTCCTTTAGCCCATGTGTCTCCTTTGTGGCACCTATGTGGATGCCACATGGATGCCAACTCCCCAAGGCCTTTCTTAATAAAGTGGAGGGAATTAAATAAATTAAAATTTATTTAAAAGGTGATTTATGGAGCACTATGTATTAAATAAATTTAACACATTAGAGGGGATGTATTCAAATTAAATTTAAATATATTAGAGAAATGAACCTATTTAATTAAATAAGTAGAAGAACATGACAATTAAAATTAATTACTAAATAATTAATTATAATGTCAAAGAAAATATTAAATGAATTAATATAGCATTTGGGACAATTTTAAGTGTCTACATTTTGCCCCTCTTTGATGTGGCGTCGAAACGACATTATATCAAAGAATAGAAAATATAGGTTGCCTAGAGAGGATAGGAGTCTTAGGAGTTGTGTCGTGACGACGACAGAGGAGGAGGGTGCCCCCTCGTGAAAAGAGAGCAAAAAATAAATTTTGCGCAATTTTTCGTGAAAAAGACTAGAAGAAAAGAAATGATAAGAAAAAGGCCTAGATGAACATTTTGCATGATTTGAGAACAAATAGGAGTCAACATGGTTAAAGAAAGGGTACAAGCTCAAAAGGGGACCTTGGAGGGCCTATATAAGCCTCCCAGGGGTACATGGAAGAGTCATTTGTACACCTAGAGAGCACAGAATCAAAGGAAGGATGGATTCGATTAAAAGACTACAACTTGGAGAGTGCGTACGGGAGCACAAGAGGTCGGTCGACATGGGTCCACCGATTATCCCTACTCATCAATTTTTTTATTATGCATGTAATTGTAGCATTTATTGCGCATTAAATGGCTAGAAAATGGGGTCAAGGCGGAGACAACAATTCTTCGCTCTGTCGTCTGTGTGGACGACAAAATCGAGATACAAGTGTTGTAGAGACAACAGGATTCTTCCTGTCGTCTTTGTAGACGATAAGGCTCATCCTATCGTCTGCGTAAATGCCAAGAGGGTGAAAATAATGGGTGAGGACGAGTCGGAGATGATGATCTCTATGTTGTCTCTGCAGACAACATTTAGCAACCGTCGACGAGAAATCGACATCTTCACATTCGTCGGAGATGCCAGATCAATGTCTTCACAATTTGTTGTGTACGTCGATCCATGTATATGTGGACTAGCATCTTTGCTGGTTTGGATGAATCAGCGGAATCAAGTAACGGAATGACCGGGGGAGGGGGGGGGGGGGGGGGGGGGGGGGTGGACAAGGTAGGACGCACCATGCTTAGGGAAGCAAAAGGAAAGGGAAAAAATAATAGATATACTGACCATTGCATGTCTATGCTACAGATGACGAATGTGACATTTTGGTCACGGGAGCACGACCCAACGACGATGCGGAGATAGAGTGGGATCATGTGAGATGTGGTTTGGAGCATGTCCACGAGTGGCTTGATCTAAGAGCGCACTCAACGCAACTTTCAACACTTATAGAGCGGTGGCATACACCAACTTTGAGCTTCCATCTACCTTCTGGAGAGGCGACAGTCACTCTTCTCGATGTGTGGCAGATTCTCCAAGTGCCGATCCATGGTAGATATCTAGAGTATGTACTAAAGGGCGCAAATCCCTATCTATGAGAGTGCTTTGGGTGTCGACAACAGAGGCTACTGATTTAGAGATCGTGGTTAATATGCAGGCAGGCATTAGAGTAGAGGTTGCCATGAATTGCTCTCTATTTAGCCTCACTAATATGGAGGATGGTGCCAGACCATGCTGGGCATGGGTTTCCAATCGGCTGGACACGAATGCTGAGCACTCTTTTACATGATGATGACGTGATTTTCTGTTGGGGCCAGACTATCTTGGCCGAGCTATATCATGATCTGCACATTTGCGCCTATAGGACTTAGCGGACCATAGGTCCAAGTCTGACATTGTTGATGGTGTGGTCATGGGAACACATAGGTGTGGTGCACCCTATTACGAGGTGTGAGACTCAACAGCTGGGTGAGCCTTATGCATGTCGATATAGGCCATCGATCTAGTACACTTCGACCAAGTCAGTCAGATTTTAGAGATGTTTGGATGAAATTATTATGTTTGACTAGACACCATACGATGGCAGTGAGCGTTTGGGGCTACATTAGTAGCAAGAGGAGAGGATGCCAGCGAGGATCAACTCTACCTTCCTTACATGCAGACAAACTATTGGTTGATTGGTCAGACCATTCATATTGTGACGAGATATATGCCCTCTAGGTGTAGCGACAATTTGAGCGGGTGCAGGATGTTGTGCCCAATAGAGTTCTATGTCCAGTAGTATCCCAAGAGTATGGGAGATTATAGGGTTATGGGACCACGCTGAGATTGGCCAGGATGTCATGGCGTGGTATGCAGCCAGTGCCTTGGGTTCACAGACAGGATCAGGGAGATGTAGGGATGACACCTGCATACACAAAATGGTGGATGACTCATTAGCCAATGCGACTCACAGTACTAGGAGTGCCACCAGCAGCAAAGCAGGCACAAGGCAAGGGAGATGAGGCAGGAGATGGGGGACATGCAGCAATGGTACCATCACCAAGGCAGGGAGCATAGCAGGGTTCTCGAGGGCATAAAGTTCATCAAAGGAGAGGACCTGTATTAGCAGGGGCACTATTAGGGCAGGGGCCACAGTCGTGGCTACAGGTATAGGGACCACAAGTAAAAGCACCACAAGGGCCACCTCCATAGGTAGATGCAGATACAGTCAGGGCTGAATGAGATAGCCTCCAAACAGAGGTTGCCCAGCTACAAGCTGAGGTACAAGCAGAGCGAGCGAGGGAAAATAATGCCCAAGAGGCCTTGGTAGTACTGCAGGCTAGGATAGATGTAGGAGAGTTCAATGACTTTACCATGTAGGTCGAGATGGATGAGCTAACTGAGATAAACACTTTGTGGCAGGAGGTGGCCACCCTACAAGTAGAGAGGGAGACTCACTAGAGGCAGCTGGACAAGTATCGCGGCCAGCGCGATATCTCCCAACAAATGGTATAAGCTAAGGAGATGATGACAGTGATGCAGGAAGCCATGATTACATGCCAACATGAGGCACGAGTCGTGCAAGAGGCGGCCTACTATAGATCTTTGTATCATTATGTTGTGCTGACAGATTAGCGTCAGCTAGATTTTTGGGAGGCGTCTAGCTCATGGACCATAGGGGGCCGCCAGAGATCAGAGCTATTAGTTGGACAGAGCAGGCCTCCACAAGGAGGGGGTACAGGAGGAGTTGGGCCCTCATAGCTAGCTCCATCATTTTTACAATGAGCAGTTTTGACATAGTGATGTAGATGCAGCGAGTTTTTGATGATGCATTATGCACGATGTACATACATGATTCTTTTGTATACAGACTGTACATGGACATTTTTTTTGATATATATGACATGATTGAGCTTATATTTATATGGATAATTGTCTCTTATGCATTTGATGTTTATGATGTTGTTACTGACATTGTGATGCAGGATGTGTGTGATGTTATGTTTCTGATGATGCATATATGATGACTAATGTGTGGATGATGCAAGTCCTATGGTGATATATGAGATGCATGCATTTTGTAATTTTACATGTATGGATTTACTACATGCTTTGTGAGATATAGCATAATGTATATGTTACTAAATGTAATGATTATAATGTATATACCTAATGGATTAATGTAATGAATAATGTGATCTAATAATGAATGAAATGTCTAATGCCATGAATATATTAATATGACAATGAATGTATCCGAAATGAACATGTCAATAATAGAAAAAGGCACTAATCATGAATGCAAAGTGAAATGATGCAAACTTTAAGTGTAAATATGAATTATGGAAATGTAATATGAATGAACCTAATGAATGAGCATGGTCAAACTTTTCACTCATAGGAATCAAGTAGCTTAGCATAGGAGGGGGAATAAACAAAACCTTTGTCTCAAGCAGGGCGTAATGAAATCCTATACTACATGAATCCTAACTACATCATACTGAGGGATTCAGTTGTGTTTATATGGGAGAGCACACCCTAATTTGATTTTGCAAAAGGAGTTATGCACCATATGCTATAGAAGCATAGATGATAAGGTTCCTTTGCGTGGACTAGACTCTCAACACAATAGATACTTTAAGATGATAGATGTAGTTTGCACAGTCATGATAGAACAAATGTCATATATGCCTTGGAGAGGTCTAAGCACACCCAAAGTCCTTTAGGGATCTTTGGTGGAAAGTGTGCTAACTCGTTGCCTATAGTGAGCAATGCATAATCATAGCTCGAAACTAACATACATGTACTAAAGCATCAAAAACATATCATACCACAAACGACACATGTAGTCAGTTAGAGCCATTCAGGTGATACCAAAATATGAAAGATCAAGGCATGCCGTAAAAGGCTACTACTAACACACAAAATGAAATCAACCAAAAAAGAGACCACATGACCAAGTAGTCATTCAGTCCACAGTTCCTGCCAAGAATGTTAAGTCCCAAAGGTGAAGATGGTAATGTCATGTCTAGGAAGGATTCATCCTATGAAAGTGTATTTGTTTAATGCTGTTTTCACAAATGTTTGTTGGCAAGGGTTATGAAAAGAATTTTTTTTTTGAATCGTTAAGTATCAAATGGTAATTTTGTTTAGGTTTTGTTGCAATCACTGTTGTGGGAAAAAAAAAGCTCTATGTAATGGGATTAGAACAAACACTTGATAGGAAAATGTCTTGTGGAGTAGAGGTCTTTTGAAAGATGGAATTGAATCGATGCCTTGCAAAGAAGAGGTTTTTTTATTGGATGCATGAAAAGTGCAAGTCAGATAAGACTTTTGCACAAAGATGAGATGAAATAGGGGAATAAATGTGGTGAAGGGAGATGAGCCTTATAGATAATGAACCAACAAACTTTTTTCAGGAACTTTTTCCTCTTTTTAGTCTTTTCTTCAGGAACATTTTACAAATGTTTTTGGAGTTTTTTTATTTTTTGATTTTTTTGGCTTTTTGTGGAACTATAACAACACTATACAGGAAGTGCAGGACTCAAGCATAGAACCGCTTGAGATGTTGAATATTTATAGGCTCAAGGAGCAAATCTCCCTCTGAAATGGCAATCTAATATGCCCTAGAACCATATTTGGTTGTAATGATAAATGGACCAAGCCAATTATTAAGTCACCCACCTTAAATTCTCGAGGTCTAATTTTTTTGTGAAACTGGAGCTGAAGGCAATTTTGATACACACGGAGGTGGTTTAGGGTGGTTTAGGGCATTGAGGTGTCTCTCATCGAAGAGTTGTAGCTCTTGCAAACGAGCAACTCGGTATTCTTCTTCAGACATTAGATTCTTGAGAGAGATTCTGAGGGAAGGGAGCTCAATTTCAATGGGCAAAACAACCTCAGAACCATAAACAAGGGGAAATGGAGTGGCTCCTTTGGGGGTATGGATAGAGGTGTGATAGCCCCAAAGGGCGGGAGCAATTTGGAGGTGTCAGTCATGGCCAGTTGCATCAACGATTTTCTTTAGGATTTTCAAAATGGTTTTTTTGGTGGCTTCAGCTTGGCCATTGCCTTGGGGAAAGTATTTGGTTGAAAAATGTTGGGTGATTATGAATTTCCTAAACAATGTGACAACTTTCTGATTTTTGAAGGAGTTCCATTATCAGCCATGATGTCTTGAGGGATACCAAGACGACAAATAATGTAGTTCAAAATGAACTTCGAAATCTATTTTCCGGTGGTATAGGTTAAAGGGATAGCCTCGACCCACTTTGTGAAGTACTCAGTGGAGGAAATAATATACTTGTGGCCATTTGCAAAATTGGGATATATTTGACCAACAAGATCGAATCCCTAACGGGAAAAGGGCCATGGTGTGATGGTGGGCTAAAGCTCTTGGGTGGGAGTGTGTGTCAAATCTCCATATTGTTGACAAGGAACACATCTTTTCACAAAATGATAGGCATTCACTTCCATAGTAGGCCAATAGTAACCCGTTCTGAGGAGCTTTTTTGCTAACATAAGGCCACTGGAATGGGCACCACAAATTCCTTAGTGAACCTCTTCTAACATAATTCTAGCTTCATTAGAACTGAGACATCGAAGGAGGGTTCCATCGAAGTGTTTTCAAAAAAGTGTATCACCTAGGATAGTATATCAGGTAGTGTGATGGATGAAGGTTTTGATTTGGTTCGTGGAAAGGGCTATGGGGATCATTTTGTGATGAAGGTAGGCAAAAATGTCAGAGTACCATGGAGACTCAAGACTGAAAATCTCACACACTAGCTCTAATTTAGGTTGCTCATAAACAGGAAGAAAAAGATTCTCAACAAGAAACTCACGTAGGGTTGTACTCAGGCACGACAATCATGGAGGAAATGGTGGCCATAACATTTGTTGCTTTGTTATTAGTCCTTGCTATCTATTGAAAGACTATCTCAGTGAAGTGTTGTTTAAGATCTTCAACTATCCGACGATATGACAACAACTTTTCATCCTTTGTTTGGTATTCATATATTACTTGTTTAATGACCAATTGAGAGTCTCCAAAGACAAGAAGGCTCTTAATATTCCATCTGATAGGTTGATGGAGCCCTGTTACTAATCCTTCATACTCAGCTATGTTGTTTGTGCAAGGGAATGAAATTTTATAAGACTTAGGAATAAGGTCTCCTTGCGGTGTAACAAACAAAATTCCTACCCTTAATCCCTTTTGTTGGTGTGAAGGAACCATCAAAATATAGTTTCCATCATTTACTAGGGGTAACTGTCATAATTGTGTCATCTGGAAAATCTGCTATAATAGGATGATCTCCTTGAAGAGGAGCTTTAGCAAGCTGATCTAAAATTACTTGTCCCTTAATGGCCTTGCGATCTTTATAGACAATGTCGAATTCACTTAAAATCAAGACCCATTTTGTAGCTCGACTAGTGAGGGAAGCCTTTGATAGAAAATACTTGAGTGGATCTATCTTGGCAATGAGATGTGTAGTATGATTAAGCATATAATGGCATAGTTTTTGCATGCAAAAGACTACCACCAAACCAGCTTGCTCAATAGTAGTGTACTTCAACTTATAGCCAACTAATGTTTGACTAAGATAGTATATGGCTTGCTCATTACCTTTGTCATCTAGTTGTGCCAAAATAGCACCTAAGGAAACTAAAGTGGAAAAAATGTATAGAATCAATGGTCATCCTGCAATCGAAGGGATTAGAACTGATGGATTAGCCAAGTATACTTTAACTTGCTCAAATGCTTTCTGACATAGGCAATCCCATTGAAACTTAATGTCTTTTTGAAGCAAATGTTGGAGCGGATGAACCTTATCTGCTAACTGGGACACAAACTGTCTGATGGATTGTAACCTTCCTTGAAAATTGTGAAGTTGTTTCAATGTAGTAGGTGGAGGCATTTCCATGACGACTTTCACTTTAGTTGGATCTACCTCAATGCCTCTTCTTGACACTATATAACCTAACAACTTGCTTGATTTGACTCCAAAAACACACTTCTTTGGATTAAGGCGCACTTTATATTTCTCCAACCTTTCAAAAATGGTGGTGAGCACATTAATTTGGGAATCACATGTCTTAGACTTTCCTAGATTGTCATCAAAATAGGCTTCCATTATGACATGTAGAAGATCATGGAAGCTTGTAGTCATTGTGTGTTGATAGGTGGCACCGGCATTCTTCAAGCCAAAAGGCATGACTTGGTAACAAAAGGTTCCCCATGGGGTAGTAAATGTCATTTTATGTTGATCTTCTTCTGCAATTTTGATCTAACTGTAATTGGAGAAACCATCCATTAAAGACAACATTTCATGTCTGACAGTCAAATCCACTATGATGTCTATGTTAGGAAGTGGAAAATCATCCTTAGGACATGCAAGATTTAAATCTAAAAAATCTAAACAGATGCAGATGCCCCCAGATGCTTTTCCTACATGAACAATGTTGGAAACCCACTCAGGATAATCAATAGGTCAGATGAATTTTGCCTCTAGCATTTTTTGTAGTTCTGCTTTGACCAAAAGTGCTACCTTAGGATGCATCTTGCGCAACTTTTGTTTCACAGGTTTAATCTTTGGATCTACTACTAAGTGACGCACAACCAAATCTGTATCTAAACCAAACATATCTTGTATGTCCATGCAAAATTGATTTTGCTTTTTTGTAAGAACTCAGTCATCACTTTTTGTTCTTCAGGACTTAGGGTAGCTACAATGTAGGTCATTTGTAGATTATCTACCGTGCCCAAGTTAACTAGAATTGTGTCCTCATTGAATATAGATGAATTTTCTGGTGGTAAAGATCGGAATGAAAATTCAACCTCTCCCTCTTCTAGTGCCTCTAGGAGGTTTTCACCAGAAGATGCATCCTTTATTTTGTCTTTTTCCTCATCCAAAAGTGCTGCAAAAGAGCTTTCACTAGAGGATGTTTCTTTTCTTTTCTTTTTAAATAAATTATTTTTCACTTTTGCAACTAAGAGAGTTGACTTGGCTACCAAAGTAGGCTTCCTCATTGTATTGGATCTCATGTTCATAAGCTTGGATATTCTTAAGGCCAAAGAGTGTCACATTGCTTCGTCAGAGTTACAGATATCAAGAGCTGGTGGTGTGTCCTGAAGGTCCCAGTCTATCATGTCAGGGTTGGTGAGCAGTAAGTTGGTAGACGAAAGGTCGGCTATGGTAATGGCGTGGACATAATTATCTAGGTCATCTTCAATATATTGGAAGGGGATTTCAAAGAATTCCTCCTCAATCTCATAATCAGGTTCAACCATATAATTTTCGTCAGCAAAGGACACCTTGGGTTTAATGGAGCCTAAACCACGTCCTTTAGGATAACTATTAGCCTCAAGGGGTTGTCTGATTCCATCTTCTTTAGGTCCAAAGCCGGTGCCGTGATATCCCATGTTTCCAATGATGGGAGGAGCCTTAACATACTTATCTTTAGGGAATCCTACAGGCTCATCTTTTTCGTCAAAATATAGCCAATCTAATATATTAGAATCCATTTGTTCATCACTAAGTGAACCCCAATGTTCGAATTTTGTCTTATTAACATGAATAGTATCCTTATTTGTAGAAGGTGGTATTTGGGAAGGTTTTCCAAAGGATCGAGGGGAGAGTGGTAGTTGTCCAACACACAAGGCATTGTCAAACTTATACTCTCCCATTCCTTGATCAACAAAAGTAACCTTCTTCACTGTAGTATTGACCTTAATATCTTCAACCTTCTCTTTTCCTTTGTAGGAACTGGAATCAATATTAGATAACTCTGGTACTATTGTAGAAGGTGATTCTGTTATTGTGAGAGATCTAGGTATAACCTTAGCAAGCTCACTAATTGGACAAAACTTTGTTGGGGCACTCTCCAATCTCTTACAAAAAGCAAAAGGTAAAGGATCGCTTGGAATTATGACCTCTCTTCCTTGGTGGAGAAATTTCAAGCATTGATGCTATGTAGATGGTACCACTTTGAGTGTATGTATCCAAGGTTGACCAAGCAAGATGTTATATGGCAAGTTAAAGCCTAGCACATGGCATTCAGTATTTATTACAGCTAACCCAACCTTTAATGGTAGCATGATAACTCCCTTTGATTCTCTTTCTCTTTCATCATATTCTTTGATTGTTATCATTTTATTGATATCTAGGAGGTCTTTTGGAAGCCCCAAGAAACGGATCATCTTCAATGTACAAAGGTTCAAACCAGATCCATAATCTATAAGGACTCATTTTATTTTTTATGTCACTGTATAAGGACTTGAATGTGGAGTAACACATTGTGTTGTTGATTAGGACCATGGAAATCTTTATCTCTGAAGACAAGGTGTTGTTGTGCGGCAAGATTTCCAATCATGGCAATGAATTGGGATGCATTAATATTTTCAGGAACATGAGACTCTAAAAGAGTAGTCTCCAAAATCTCTTTGCGGATGGGTGAGGTGGTGAGAAGCTATAGAATGGATATTTGTGTAGGAGTCTTCCCTAACTAGGATAATACATCATAGCAAGAAGTAGGTCTTTGTGAAGTGGATGGCGCAATAGGCGCATGTGGAACTAATGGATTAGTGGGGTTGGGAGTAGTAGCTTGCAAAGTAATTCTTCCACGCCGAGTGGTTGCATCATAATCAGCTACTTCTAAGACAAGGGTATTCACATGAGTGTCCACCTCTTCAATGCAGCCATAGAGGGAGTCAAAACCACATATATCGTTTGTTTCTATTTTACAACACAAGGAATCAAATCCTGATATGTGATTAGTAGAATAATCATAGTGTAATGCATTGGACGTTGGAGCTCGGTTGATATTGTTTGTATTGTTGTTCCCGTTGTTGTTATTTTCATTGTTGTGGTCAAGGAACAACTTTTGAAATATCTTCAATTTAGCATTTTTAGAGGATTGTCCTCCTTCAACCTCAATTTCCTCATCATCCACAAGATTTTGAATGAAGACTTTGAGTTTCATACATTTGTTCGTGTCATGTCCTTTGACGCGGTGGTATTTGCAGTATTCATTTTCCCTATACCACTTGGATTTGGGTTGATTTTCGTCAAAAGGTCATGTGGTAGGAAACACCATCAAATTGTGATCTACTAGTTTTTGGAATATGGCATCCAAGGGTTCACGAAAGCCAGTGAATTTTTTATTTTGATCATAATTATGATTGTAATTGTTATTATTATTATTGCGGGGAAAGAATTGTGTTTGATTGCAAGATTGTTGGTTGTTTTGATTTTTGTTTCTATTTTGATTCTGATTGTCATAGTTTGAATTGTTGTTGTTTTGGTTATGATAGTTGTTGTTGTTTCCACCTTGAAGTTTTTGTATACTTTTGACATCGGTGACACCATCGTGTATAACACCTTTGTTTTTGGACCAAAATTTGGGTTTGCTATTGTTGTTCATGTCATAGTTTGAGGATGAAAAGCTATAATGTTTAATGGAACCCTTGTCTAAGAGTTGATTCTCAATGTTCCTGCCTTTCTTGACTAATGTGGCAAAGCCTTTAGGACTAGCCATCTTCATTTGGAAAGATGTCTCCGATATCAAATTCTTGATAAATATATCCACAAGGTGGGAATCCTCAATTTTGTATATCATCCGATTAGCAAGATGCCTCCACCATTGTAGAAAGTTGGCAAATGTTTCACCATTTCATTTTTTAGTGTTGCACAAATCACTTAATGAGGCATGATGTTCAATGTTGTAAGAGTATTGTGCTACAAATTTTCCTGTTAAATCATTGAAGGAAGTGATGGAACCTTTGGGTGAGTTCATTAGCCACTCAAGTGTGGGGCCTCCAAGACTTCGTGTGAAGAGCCTCTTAAGATAATCCTCACTATAGGCTACTTCTTGACATAAGATGAAAAATTACTTAAGATGTGTGACAGGACATGTTTCTCCTGTGTATTTGTCGAATTTAGGAATCTCAAAGTTTGGTAGAAATTGTATCATATTAATGGATCTTTCAAATGGAAAAGGACAAATTTCCTCAAAAGAGAAATCCTTCACCCCTTTGTTGTTCATGTTATGGACCAAGTTTTGAAGTCCATGCAATTACTGGGCTAGATCTTGGTTTGGTTGCATTTGTGATTCTTAGGAATTGATGAACCCACCTCCAAAGTTGTATGGATTCCCAAACGTATTATGAGGTGGCAAAGGTTGTGGTGTGCCACTTTGGCCAATGTATTGATATGCAGTCGTTGGAATTGGCACAAACATTTTCATCACACTCATTGGCATTTGCAAATAAGAGGAATATATTGGTTGAGTCAGGATTTCTATTTGTTGTGTAGGTACTTGCCCAATGTTTAAGCATCCTACAATTGGACCTGTCAAGGTTGACTATGGAATACTAGCATGTGTAGTAGTGTTGTGCATAGCACTAGTGATTTGTTGAACATGTTCCACACTTAATTGGAATGTAGGTTGAATTGAAGCACTTGATGTAGGCATGGAACTAGTTCTCACCATAGGTTCTTTTTCCTTGCTAGATGTTTGGGCTATGTTTGAAGTTGGCAACACGGGAGCGCCATCCTTGGTAATTTGTCTAAACAAAGTGCTCTCATCAAAACTAGTAGGGACATTAACACCATCTTTAACCAAGTTTAGGAAGATCTCTGTCTTGTTTTCCCTAATGGATTTTTCCAACATTTCCAAGTTGTATGGATCTACAAGAAATGTTTGGACATCAATAGGGATGTTATTATTGTCAACATGATCTTCATCTTGGTATACTTCTTCGTCATCATGTGAGTTACTCCCTAGAGTGGTGTTTCGAAAAGGGTTCTCTGGTTCTTGTGTGGATGTTGAGCTAGGCATACCAAAATTCATACTAGGGGGAAATGTATTCCCCAATGAGGCTGATCATGGAGGAAAAGGATTCTCCATCTCTTGTTGTCTTAGTGATTCTAGTAAATGAGACATAGGGTTAAACATGAGTCTATCAGATCGTGTTTCTACCATACAATTATGACCATACCAATGGATGAAAGATTGTGGAAGAAAAAGAAAACGTGAGAGGGCAACTGAACCTTATATGATAAAAAGGCCAACAACCTAAATTTAAACAAAAGACCTTGTTGATTTGGAAAACCAAGTGTGATATAGGATAAAATTATCTTTCTCCTACCAAAGATGGACAAGTGATCTTTGGGCAAGATAGGACACCGAATAGATTACCCACTATTTGTTGATGGACTTGTGATCCAAAATGAGTAAGTATAACTATGATAAATGTTTTCTTATGGACAAAGGTCTAGTGTTGTAATCTCGATAGTTTTGTAACTAAGATGTTCATAGGCCAAAAGATTAAGGTTCAAATGATCAAGCTCTCTAGAGGAAATTTTGCAAATGGAAGACTAGAAATTTTGGCAATAGATTGATGCAGATAATAAGGGTGATATGGTCACTATGTGGATAACCCAGTCTTCTCTTACTAGAAACAAAAATCTTGGGTTTACTCAAGGGAAAGCAGATTAATTTCAAAGTTTACCATTGTATAAGATTCTATTGTAATGGTCTTGTTTAGCTTCCTCTTTCTTGATGTCTTTGATAGCGTATCGAAATTATTTATCGCTATGTGCTAGGTTTTTCCTTTCCTTGTAGGCAAATGGTTTGGACAATTTCACCTTCTTAGTTTTGACTTTGTCGATCATGACACGAACAAAACAAACCCAGTTACAAGACCAAGCACAAAATTTTTGCAAATAAGCTTATGACTAAAAGACCCAATGAATTTCAAAATGCTAGACCAAATATAAGAACTTATGAGAATAACCGCAGGTCAAGAGGACCGACTTACAACCATTTCACTCACTAAATGTTTAGCTTACCATTTCACTCATTTTTGGACTTGTTTGATGTTTGGTATTGGTTTTGGATGTTCAAATAATCAAGCATGTTGAACACATCAACAATCCTAACAAGGCTTCCAAGTACAAAGATTATCTAGAGGGCATCCTCGATATACGCAAGGTACGTGAGGCCCAAATCTGTAGATGAAAGAAAATAGTGCCACACAGCAGAGAGGAGACGGTAACCCAAATCTCCACCTTCACTTTCCAAATCTTTGGAGCTTAGCCAAGAGCAACAAAATTTTGTTTTCAAGAGAGGTGTCTTTCAATTCACCTCCCAATATTTATACTCCACCAAAACGCTAGAGTTGAGGTTGTCCCAAAGGATGATGAAATCCCCAAGTAGGCCTCCTAAAAATAAAAATAAGACCCACTTAATACTTGTGCACTCAAGATCACCCAAAGGCGCAAGAGGAGAGAATACGTAAGTGGCCTTGGGATTTAAAAAACACTTGTTCTTTCCCAATGAAACTTAGATTTTCTATCTACTTTTGAAGACACTTGTCTTTGAGCATGCATTGTTCTTTCCAAACTGACAGTGTTGTCAACATAATAAAAATGAGGATTCATCAACATAAATTAAATCGATCGTCTTCAACATAAGCAAAATGCTGAAAATAAACAAATTCCCTTAAGTCATTCAAGATTGAGTGAATTCATTTTAAGCACCAAGTCCAAATGTTTCATAGCAAACTTATTTGTCCCTTAGTCATTCAAGAGTGTATTTTCTATCTAACCATTCATTCCAATGAAAGCATATCAATTTTCTTAAGGCACTCAAGATTGTGTTTGATTACCCTACACATACATTTCAATGAAAAGCTTGTTCATTCATTAAGGCATTCAAGAGTGTGTTTGAACATCATACATTCCAATAAAAAAGTGTGTAAATTTTCTTAAATCATTCAAGAGTGTGTGTAATGTTACCTTAATGCATTCAAGAGTGTATTTAGTTTTTTAATATTACTTGCAACATGCATTTCGAGGAAAAATGTTTAGTTCATACAAGTTTATTTACTATCTTAAATCATACAAGTGATCAAAATCACTACAAATCTCTAAGTGATTAAAGTCACTATAAATCCCTAAGTGATTAAAATCACTAAAAATATCCCAATGTTTTTCCCCTGCAATGAAAACCAGATTAAAAATCTCTATAGATCAACCAAACAATGAGTTAGGCATTACAAATATATAAGTCAATCTGTTAAAATCGCAAATGATAGACACCAGGCATAGACAGCAAGACAACCCAGACACTAAACTTCGCAGACGACAGAACAATGAACAATACAGTTTACTTTTTACTGACAATTTTACAGTTGCAGACTATAGATTAGTCTCGAAGACGCTAAACTTCATAGACAACAATAAACACAAACGACAGAGTTCTAGAAGTATTATATGGTAGAGGTGATAGAGCATAACAACAAAAATGACAGTCTAATGATGCTTAGGGTTCAGTCCACCAACAATTGAGACAACAGTTTAGGTTAAATGTCAAAGACGATAGTCAATAAAACAATTAATTTCTACTCGCCCGCAATGTAGATGACCGAGTGGCAAACTACAAAGATGATAAAATGATGTTCACAGACAATAAAATATTACAGACGGTAGAATGTGAGGTTGTAAGATTAACTAGTTTTTTTTTTTAAAGACAAAGCGTATATGCCAAAAAGTGCAGACACCAAGAAGTGTAGATGTTGATCTATGCAGATGACACTATGTCCTAGTAGAGACGACAGTGCGTGGGTTTTGACAGTAGGTTACGAGTTTTGATAATATTTGAGAATGGAATAGGGATGTGGGTCCCATTGGGTGTGCCAAAATGCATGCGTGAAAACCTAACTTGTTGAGAGCATGTGTAAATAAGCAAATTTGAGTAGGATGTGCATAAAACCATATCGAAATCAAGAAAACTACTAACTAATATTGTGTTTTAATACTAATGCAACCGATAAGAAAGAGTTCTCACACAACCTCAAAGTAGCTCAACAAGGGTGCCCATAAGCGGCCTTGTTAGTGTGCTTTAGATTTGTGGGATGTGGGTGTGCTCCCCCAAACACAACTATTGAATCCCAAGATAATGAAAATGCAATAATGAACATGCAACTAAGCTAATATATGAAGAATGCTTCAAGAGATGGCTATGGAAGCAACCATTGTTGAGAGCAGTCAATGGATAATGGAAGTGGATGTAATAAGAAAATGTAAGAGTGCAATACTATCATGAATATAGAAAACAATGCAAGAAGTAAACGGCTACCAAAGGGTTAGTAGCAACATGCAAATTACTAAGAAAGCTCTAACTCTAAACTAGCATGATAACAATGCAAAATGAGGGAGATGAAGAATGCTCGAGACAAGGGCTCTATTTATAGGTTTGAGAGAGGCCTTGGGGAGGTGGCATCTATGTGGCATCCACATAGTAGGTGCCACAAAGGAGACACATGGGATAAAGAAAAAAGTCATGCAAAAGTCAAAAAGAGCCTTTATGGTTGAAAGGCTCAAGGTGTGCTCACACATGTGAGCAACCTTGGAGAAAGGAGTAGGGGACAAAGGTGTAAGAGTACCTTTTTGGAGAGTTTAATGGAAGGAGGCTCCTTGAGCCTTGTGTTGCTCACACGTGTGAGCAACCACTTAGTTGCTAAAGAGCTGATTAAAAGAGATTTAAGATAATAAAGTGAGATTAAATAGTGGGTAGACTTAGAAGGATGAGAGTGATGGGTGTAGACTATGTTTTAGGATGGGATTATGATTAAATAAAATAAGATTTAACTTAATCATAGGATTAAATAATTTAATAAAGTGAAGGAAATTAAATAAATTAGAATTTGTTTAAAAGGTGATCTATGGAGCACTACGTATTAAATAAATTTAATACATTAGAGGGGATGCATTCAAATTAAATTTAAATACATTAGGGAAATGAACCTATTGAATTAAATAAGTAGAAGAATATGAAAAATATAATTAATTACTAAATAATTAATTATAATATCAAAAAAAATATTAAATAAATTAATATAGTGCTTGGGATGATTTTAAGCGTCTACACCATGAAAGGTTGATAAGAAGATTAAACCCCTAAGAGTTGTTTTATAACTCATCCTCAACTAAGAAACAAAAAATTGTGGAGGTTGATGATATGCATATAGAGTTTGAGGGGGATATGATGATGGTTATGGTAATGCGGAGGCAATGTTGACAACATGAAGAGTATGGATGGTATGAAGACCACAAAAGAGGACACTAAAGATAAATGGAATCTCAAGGTGGATGAGAAATCCCCTAAATCCTCTTTGAATTGTAAGGCTATGTCTCCTATTACTCAAAAGTCTCCTAACTAGACTAAAGAGAAAACTGCTTCTCCTACTCACAATGGGAATAAAGGAAAAATTTGGACACTAGTAGTCGTATGGCACAAAGTGAGAGGGCCCCTATCCTTGTGGACTATAAGTTTTTTGTTAATCATGACATACCAATATCTCTAGGGAATGAGGATATGAAAAATAGGCTTATGCAAGAAGAGAGAAAGAGCACAGTGATGGAGGAGAAATGGGAGGAGAAATCTACCAAGAACACTCCCCTTTTGAAGATTGTGGATCTTGAAGAGCGTAATGTTAGGTTTTTGGTTTAAGATCTTCAGGATAAGGTTTATCTACTTTTGGGTGTGCTGCAAATGATGAAGGCTATTTCTATGTACTCTTTTTGCTTGGAGAAGTAGAATTTTCAGGAAATAAAATCTTTACACCTAAAGTATATGGCCTTGGTTGTAATGCCCCCTTTTAGGTCCGTTATTATAAATGATTATTTAATCAATCAAAATGTTCATGTTAGTTATTTATAAAATGATAGTATTATTTTGAATTATAATTGAAGGTTATAAATGTTATCCAAATTGTTTAGACGCCATGGACTCCCTTAAAGTTTATAGTTCCAAGCCTGTTTCACAAAAATTCACACGACACTGACCCCCACCCTTTATTGGGATAAGATCCATTAGATTGGATTTATACAAGCCCCTCCTCAGTAACATTTTTCAATTATGTTCGCATATCAAGTAATAGAAATAATTCTACAATTATTTGTAATATATTAGAACACCAAATCTATAAGGAAGTTTCTATTTATTTAATATATTTCAATATTAATTCTATTTTATCATAATTCCTAATAAGATTATTATTTTGTAACAATCTCAGGAATTGTTTGTAGATTATTATTAGTTCTATTACCTTCCTAATTAGTTGATACCACTATACAAAATATATTTAAGAATGGGCTATTTGTGGTAGCACTGAGTGCTTTCTACTTTACTTTAAATGTCTTTTATCATCCTCCCTCTACATGTTTATGTTATAAGTGTTAGGATTAAACCACAGACAGAAATAACAATTACATGCAAATATGAACAATATTAGAAAATAATAGATCACACAGAAAAGAACACAAGACGCCAAGATTTAATGTGGTTCATCCAATCCCTAGGCTACGTCCACCAAACAACAAGTCTGATATTATTACAATCCAATGATTACAGCCTAATTACAATTCGTAATCTCGTACAACTTAATACCGCCGCAAGAACCAATTTTCATATCACCACTATGAAACAATCCCCAACCCTAAGCTCTTTTTATACAAGTATTTTTACCACTTTAGGGTTATAATTAATACCCCGACGAGGAATTATGGAGTATGTACAGTACTTCCCTGATCAGTCACCACAATCTAACAATCTCCCACTTGGGGACTAATCAGGCTCCACACTAAACAACAATCTCCCTCTTAGAGACTGATCTTGTAGCTAGGTCGCTACTCCATGAGCCTCCCACTAGATCAAGCCACCCTGAACTCTATTGTTCTTGTATTCATGTTCAGTCTAGAAGACCAACCGAAGCTGAAGAGGAGTTCAACTTCTCCCTTGGTACTACCTTTGTAAACATATCTATTGGATTGTCATCTATATCTTGTCCAACTTTAACTGTCCATCCCCAAAAAATGACCAATTGAAATGGTATTGCAACTATATGTGTTTGGTCTTTGAATGCAGAGCTAAATTCTTTGCAAGATGAATGGCACTTTGACTATCTGTAAACAAATAATTATCCTTCTAAGGGTGTCCCAATTCTTCCAAGAAGAACTGAAACCATATCATCTCCTTGGCTACCTCTGTAGCAACAACATACTCTACCTCTGTAGTGGATAAAGCATTAACCTTCTGTAACCTAGAAACCCAGCTCATGGCTGCCCCACCAACAGAAAAGACATAACCTATAGCACTCTGCCTGGTATCAATATCCCCTACCAAATCTGAGTCAACACAGCCCTATAAATCAGTAGTAAAGCCTCCAAAGTGTAAACACTTATTGGATGTTCCTCTCAAATATTTGAGAATCCATTTGACTACATTCTAATGCTCAATTCTTGGATGACTCATATACCTGCTAACAACTCCCACTGCATGTGCAATATCTGGCCTTGTACATACCATAGCATACATCAAGCTTCCTATAGCTGAAGCATAGGGTACCTTGGACATCTTATCCTCCTCTTCTTGTGTCTTAGGACACATCTCCTTAGTCAACTTCAAATGACCAGGTAAAGGTGTGCTGATAGCTTTAGCATTCTCCATAGAGAATTGTTGCAACACCTTCTCAACATAATCAGCCTAAGCTAGTGTCAATTTTTTGTTCTTCCTATCTCTGCAAATCTTCATACCAAGGATTTATTTTGCTGCCCCCAAATTCTTCATAGAAAATGCATGTGCTAACTAGCATTTCATCCTGTTAATAGGATCCATGTTAGACCCAGCTACAAGCATATCATCAACATATAAACATAAAATAATGTAGCTATCATCATCCAACCTTGTAAAATAAATACAATGATCTAAATGACACCTATTTTATCCATGCTCATGCATAAAACTATCAAATTTCATATACCATTGTCGAGGTGCTTGCTTCAAGCCATATAAAATTTTCTTCAATTTGCACACTAAGTTCTCCTTACCTTTGACCTCAAATCCCTGTGGCTAAGCCATATATATCTCTTCATCCAAATCACCATGAAGGAAGGTTGTTTTAATATCAAGTTGCTCTAAATGAAAATCTTCAGTAGCCACAATACTTAAAACAGTACGGATAGAAGAACCTATAAACCCATAAGTGGCTAGGTTAAAAGAAGTGGCTAGGTTAAAATATTTTCTTACCTCCATCCTCTTCTTTTAACCTATAAACCCACTTACTCTGTAAAGCTCTTTTACCTACAAGCAACTTGCATAAGTTCCATGTCTTATTTTTCAACAAACAGTCTATTTCATCTTTCATTGCAGACTCCCACTAAATCTTAGTATCCACTTGCATAGTTTCATCATAACATTCAAGTTCACCAATATCAGTAAGTAAAATTGAATACAAAGAGGGAGAAAATATTTCTAGGGGGCTAATTTGCCTTGTTGACCATCTAATATTCATTGGTGTGTGTGTATTTTTTGTTGCAGTTATTGCACATCATGAGGAATGGTTGGAACATCATCTTTTGGAGTATCATACAACACTACATAATCATCTTCTTTCTTCTCATGTTGTTGCAACAGACCTTTGTACAACACTTTCTCATTGAATATGACATCCTTGCTTCTTACGATTTTATGATTTTCAAAATCTCAAAGCCTATAACCAAATTCATTAATGTCATATCCAACAAATACACATTTCTTTGACTTAGCTTCTAGCTTGGTTCTATTTTCAAAATCTATGCAAGCAAATGCTTCACAACCGAAGGTTTTGAGAAAAAAAATAACTCATCTTCTTACCAGTCCATTCTTCCTTTAGAATACCACAACCCAAAGGAGTAGAGGGACCTCTATTAATCAAATATACAACAGTATCGATAGCCTCCGCCCACATGTGTAAGGGCAACCTAGTATCCATTATAGTCCTATTCATGCATTTAGCCACTCCATTTTCCTGTGGAGTCCTTGGAATAGTTTTTTGTCTACAAATACCATTAGTGGAGCAATAATCTTAAAATTCATGATTGCAATATTCACCACCATTATCAGATTTGAGACATTTTAATTTCTTACTAGTCTCATTTTCAACCAAGCATTTCCATTTCTTAAAAGTTTGAAATACATCTAATTTTTGTCTAAAGAAATAAACCCATACTCTTCTAGTTGCATCATCAATGAATGTAACATAATAATGAGAGCTGCCAAGGGAAGATACCTGAGCCGGTCCCCATACATCGGTATGCACAAGTTCTAATTTCTAACCCACTCTCTTTTGTTTTCCATACACAACTTTCATAGAAATCCATATTAACGCATTTTGGACCTGGTAAAACATTTTTTGAATGAAGTACACTCATACCTTTCTCACTCATGTGCCCAAGTCTATTGTTCCACAACGCTATATCAGAATTTACAGCAGCTATTTGTTCTCCCTGCTCAACTGCAGCAATTGTTCTTGAACATTCATTTTCCTCTTAAACAATTGAAGTAGAAGGAACAATATAACTTGTACAAAGATATAAAGTGTCTACTTTCACACCTTTTGCTACTACAAGGGAACCTTTCGAAACCTTCCAATTTTTTTAATTAAAAGTAACTACACAACCCTCATCACCGAGTTGCCCTACTGAAATTAGATTCCTACTCAGCCTTGGAACATGTCTTACCTCATGTAGTAGCCAATGATTCCCATTTTGCAGCTTAATTTTAACTTTTCCCTTTCCAACAATCTAATAGGGTTCATTATCCCTCAAATAAACAAGTCCAAAATCCCCTTGGACATAATCAATGAAATAACCTCTATGAGGTGTAGCATGAAATGAATCACTAGAATCTAAAACCCATGAATCATCAACACTTCCTAAAGATAGAATCAAAGCATCCTCTTCAGATTTGTTACTTACCACATTTTCCACCTTGTCTCAATCTAGTTTATCTCCTTCATTTTTCTTTCGAGTCCAACAATCTTTCTTTTTATGCCCTAGTTTCCCACAATACTAGTAGTCATTTGGTCCTCTTGATTGAGACCTCCTCCCTTTTGACTTTCCTCTTGATTTCTCACGATTTCCAAAATTACTTCCTCTCTCAATCGTTCTGCCTTGACTTTGTGCATTCAAAGTACTTCCTGATGTAGATCCACCTAAGGATTTCTTACAAGTTTCTTCACTCAAAATAACACCAATCACATCATCATATTTTAGGGTACTAGATCCAGGAACAAAATTACTAACAATCATTACCAAGTCATTCTAGCTTTCAGGTAAAGAACACAAAATCAAGAGAGCCCTAATTTCTTTATCAAAATTGATACCCACAGAAGATAACTGACTAGTAATAGTATTAAACTTATTTAAATGATCTGCAATAGATCCACCTTTTTCTATTTTCATATTAAATAAATGCTTCATGAGAAATACCTTATTTGAAGTGGAGGGCTTTTCATACAATTTTGCTAGGGTTTGCATCGACTCTTCTGTTGTCTTCACTTTTGTAATTTTAAATGCTACCGATGGTGCCAGGCATAATCGAATGCCTCCAAATGTCTTTTTTTCCAAAATATCCCAGTCGCTATTTGACATAGATCCCCGATTCTTGGTTTTGCCTTCCAACAACTTCCATAAATCCTTTTGATATAGACAATCTTCCATTTGTATCTTCCATAATTGAAAGTTATGTCCATTAAACCTGTCAACCCTCAGCTTACTCTCGTCTGCCATCACTCCCACTCAATCATGAGACTCCCACTCAACTGTGAGACTTTCCTGTAGAGGATAACTGAATAAAAAATGACCTCACTCTAATACCACTTGTTAGGATTAAACTAAAGACATAAATAACAATTACATGCAAATATGAACAATATCAGAAAATAATAGATCACACAAAAAATAACACAAGACACCAAGATTTAACGTGGTTCACTCAATCCCTAAGCTACATCCACCAAACAGTAAGTATGATATTATTACAATCCAATGATTATAGCTTGATTACAATCTGTAATCCCTTACAAGAACCAATTTTCATATCACCACTATGAAACAATCCCTAACCCTAAGCTCTTTTTATACAAGTATTTTTACCACTTTAGGGTTATAATTAATACCCTAGCAAGGAATTATGAAGTATGTACAGTACTTCCCTGATCAGTCACCACAATCTAACAATAAGCATCGATGGGTTTATGGTTTATGGTCTTAGTATTAAATCCCCAATAGTATGGGATGACTAATCCAAGGGTATCAATCCCCTTTGTAAAGCTATTCAAAATATTTTTAAAGCTTCTTGTTTGGTGGGTAATGGTTTATGGTCTTAGTATTAAATGCCCAATTTTATGGGATGACCAATCCAAGGGCATCAGTCCCCTTTGTAATTCCACTCAAAATATTTTTAAAGCTTCTTGTTTGGTGGGTTATCTATTTCCCTTTGCCCATTGATTGGTCATAATGTTTTTGATTAAGGAAAATAGGTTTTGAAGGGTTCTTGAAACCCTTTACACAAAAGATTTTCAATGAAGCCCGAACATAAGAAACCATAGACAAAAGGAGAAATAGGTCACCAACCAACAAAGGGTGACCAAGGCAGCCCTGCAGATAACATAGTCCAATTTTGTTGCCAATTACAACTCAAAAACAGTTAAGACCCCCTACTCCCAAAAGAGTGAGATCTAAGAAGACGGTCCAAGGACTATTGGGGATGTTTGTATTTTTTACCTTTAACCTTTGTCCAAAATTCCTCCACTAGAGAAGCCTCCTTCTCCCACACTAAAGCATCACCAACTAACCCAACTGGAAAAATAGGTAAGATCACATCCGAAGCCATGTCTGATGGAACCCGAACCCAGAGAGGGGAAGCCGCAGCATTCAAATCCAACAAAAGATCAAGAACAAGTCTAGCCATAGCAAGGCAACTAGCGCCCTTGTGATGCAGGAGCATCTTGCATGGGAAAATTGTTGGAAAAAAAATTGAAAACAAAAATTGGAAAAAAAAAAAAAAAAAATTGGAGAGAGAAAGTGACGAAAATTAGAGGAAAAATAAAAAATAAAATAAAAAGGAGATTTCTATTTTTGAGGTGCATAGGTGGCATAATAGAAAAAATAAAAAATAAATGGTTGTCATTCCATTTATCGAGGTATGTGGGAAGAATTCTAGAAAGTTATGAATATTGTAGAAGGTTATGGAAGTTATAGAAGGTTGTGGATATTGTGTAGGTGGAATTCTAGAAGGTTGTGGATAAGTCATGTATTGGATGGTAAGTGCCTATTTAAGCAAGGCATATGAGCATTTCTAATCAAGCTCGAGGAGTAGAAGCTCGAGAAGAAGGTGAAAGCTCAAGGAGAAGCTTGAGAAGTGGAAGCTCGAGGAGTAGAAGTGTGAGAAGTGGAAGCTTGAGAAGTGGAAGCTTGGGAAGTAGAAGCTTTGGAAGGAAAGCTTGGAAAGCTTGGAAGGCTTCAAGGTATTAAAGAGAAGGAGGAAGTGAAGAGTGAGTTTTCCTGAGTCTGTGGACAGAGCGCCGAATGTGAGGCAATTTACAATAGGATTATGATGGAGTTGTGAGTGTAGACAGAGTGCCGAATGTGAGGCAGTTTACATTTGGATCTTGGATTAGGTTTGTGAGAAGAGCTAGTGGCTGCGATTTAGAAACAAGGAGATTCCTTGGTGGCTTGTGAGCACAAGTTGAGATCTTGGAGGTTTCTACCAGAGTGTGGATCTAGACTAGCTTGGATTTGGATTGGATCTTGAGAGATCTTGCAAAAAGGTTATTGTAATTGCTATTGGATTGTCAAGTATAATAAAATTGCTTGGGAAGTATTTTGTCATCTCTTTGTTTCCTTATTGCTGCATTCTTGGTTGTGAGTTGGTAAGGGTGGTGTGGCCCTTCGTCAGTGGTATCAGAGCATACCTCTATCAAGTGGTATCAGAGCAGGAGTTCCTGAGAGTACAAGCAGATCACCGAAGAGTGAGGCAATTTGTACTAGGACCTTGGTTGTGTGAAGTTTATCAGAGCAAGAGTTCCTGAGTGTACAAGTAGATCGCCGAAGTGTGAGGCAATTTGTACCAGGACCTTGGTTGGGTGAAGTTTATTAGAGTGGGAGTTCCTGAGCATGTAAACAGATTACTGAAGCTGAGGCAGTTTGCACCAGGACCTTGGGAAGACATGCAGATTGATTGATGGATGTGAAGATGGATGACTAACTTGTTGAGGCATGATCGTAGAGAGCTTGTGGATTGCAAATCCATTGTCCTAGACTTGTGATGTGGTTCCTGATTGTTCGTGTGAGGTGGCAGGTTGCGATCTGACTTGCAAACAATTTGGTTGTCACAAGGAGCGTGGGAAGGATTTGTTGCAGAGGGTTTACGAAGATCTTGGGAGATGGCTCCAAGAGGATTGGACCCTAAGATGATTGTGAAAATCCATGATATAGTGGAGAGGAATTTTTTTTAAATGATTTCTCAATTGGATGCTAGATTGGCTAATCAAGCTAAGAAGGTCAAGGTGGAAGAGGTTGGTTTTGCTGATCAGTTTGTGGAGTCTGATGCAGAACCTGCAGAGAAACTAGAGGTTGTTACTGAAGATATTCCTAATGTTGTTGATGTTGGGACAGAGGTTGGTTTTCATGATCAAATGGTTGAGTCTGACATGGAGATTGTGGAGCACTCGATCGTGGATGATCCAGTTGTTGGTGGTGACTTGTATCTTGCAAAGCATCTTGTTGTGAGCAATGAGGTTGTTGGTGTAGAGAGTTTGGCATGTGTTGATGGAGTCCTACATGCGGCTGTTGATGTGGGGTTTGTTGCTATGGATGCGAATTCACTAGTTGCTGATGTGGATGAGAGTTTTCTGTTGAAGCATTATGTTCAGTTTGTTCTTGTGAGTGAGCATGCTAATTGGATGGTTGAGATGTTGGTGTGGAAGATTTGCATGGTGATTTTGTTGTCCCTGTTGAGGTGGAAACCTTTGGTGAAGATGAAGATGGTTGTAGACCTTTATTTTTGGCATCAAAGTGTGGGACACACTCTTCTATCTACCGGGGGAGTCTGATGCAGGAGCATCTTGCATGGGAAAATTATTGGAAAAAAAAAATTTTGAAAAAAAAAAATTGGAGAGAGAAAGTGACGAAAATTAGAGGAAAAATATAAAATAAAATAAAAAGGGGATTTCTATTTTCAAGGTGCATAGGTGGCATAATAGAAAAAATAAAAAATAAATGGTTGTCATTCCATTTATCGAGGTATGTGGGAAGAATTCTAGAAAGTTATGAATATTGTAGAAGGTTATGGAAGTTGTAGAAGGTTGTGGATATTGTGTAGGTGGAATTCTAGAAGGTTGTGGATAAGTCATGTATTGGATGGTAAGTGCCTATTTAAGCAAGGCATATGAGAATTTCTAATCAAGCTCGAGGAGTAGAAGCTCAAGAAGAAGGTGAAAGCTCAAGGAGAAGCTTGAGAAGTGGAAGCTCGAGGAGTAGAAGCGTGAGAAGTGGAAGCTTGAGAAGTGGAAGCTTGGGAAGTAGAAGCTTTGGAAGGAAAGCTTGGAAAGCTTGGAAGGCTTCAAGGTGTTAAAGAGAAGGAGGAAGTGAAGAGTGAGTTTTCCTGAGTCTGTGGACAGAGCGCCGAATGTGAGGCAGTTTACAGCAGGATTATGGTGGAGTTGTGAGTGTAGACAGAGCGCCGAATGTGAGGCAGTTTACACTTGGATCTTGGATTAGGTTTGTGAGAAGAGCTAGTGGCTGCGGTTTAGAAACAAGGAGATTGCTTGGTGGCTTGTGAGCACAAGTTGAGATCTTGGAGGTTTCTACCAGAGTGTGGATCTGGACTAGCTTGGATTTGGATTGGATCTTGAGAGATCTTGCAAAAAGGTTATTGTAATTGCTATTGGATTGTCAAGTATAATAAAATTGCTTGGGAAGTATTTTGTCATCTCTTTGTTTCCTTATTGTTGCATTCTTGGTTGTGAGTTGGTAAGGGTGGTGTGGCCCTTCATCAGTGGTATCAGAGCGTACCTCTATCACCTTGGCTTCCACAACCAGGGGGGCAACCTTAAGGG
The DNA here is from genome assembly GCA_028749045.1 of Cupressus sempervirens. NCBI lineage: Eukaryota > Viridiplantae > Streptophyta > Pinopsida > Cupressales > Cupressaceae > Cupressus > Cupressus sempervirens. Next base: position 28,417,094 of record CM053788.1, read on the forward strand.
AAACATCTTTAAGGACAGAGTTACATTGAACCAAAGCCCCAAACCACCAAGAAGGTTTTTTCTTTGATTTCCAAATTTTTGCAGGGCAACAAGTAGCAACATGACTAGTCCCAAAGCAGGCCCTACAACGGAAAGGGATTCCTTCGTAGTCTAGAATCTGAACCCAAGAACCATTGGGGACCTCAAGTTTGATCTTCTCAAGTAGTCCTTTTGATGTATCCACCACAACAAGGATGAGGGTGTTGGAAATATTCAAGATATGACAGGTTATTGAGAGGGGAGGGGTGAATTAGTAACTTCAAAACTTTAAAACAATTCAGCACTTTAATGATATATACTATTCACCATTCATTCATCTAATCTACTGCATATATGAGAGATCAAACATCCATAACACATGTACACAGTGATTTGGTAACCCAGAAACCTTCCAAACAGAAAGTAAAACTGGGGTGGGGATGATACCCACAAAACTTCAATACTGCAGTATAAAGTTGGCTTGTTAAGGCTTACATTGACCACTTCTAGTGATCTTCCCTGTTAGGAGCACAAAGGACTGCTAGGTCCACCTTGTTAGAGGATTTACAAACATACACTGAAGTATGCACTCTATTAGGAGATTTATACAAAGATTGTTAAGTCTACCTTGTTAAAGGATTTACAAAACTGATTCACCTGTTAGGATGAAACAGTGGATCTACTTACAAACTTGATTGCTAATTAGATCCGTGAAGTATAGATCACCTCTTGTGACTGATGAATATTTACTACTCCTTGTAGACCTTGTTGAATATACTGCTCTGCTGTTGATTCACATTTATTCTGCTCAAAGCATTACATGTCCATTCCTTGATACTCTCATGCATACATTGTAAATGATATAATACATTACATATATATCATTCTAACAATTATAATTGCAAGGTCGGTTAAAACACAAGTGAACAAAACATTACTGAGTTGACCCAATAGTAAATAACTTGAGTTCACTGAACTGACTCGATGACCTTTTGATACTTGGCATCCATTGCATTACTCAGCATTGTCATGCACTCAGTAGAAGTGAAGGCTCAGTCCATACTAATCACTCCACATAGTTCTGAACTCGGTAACCACTGGTGACTCAGTAGATATAGTGTCACTCGGTAAAAACTGAATCCTTCATTTACCTTGATTTCACTCGATAAACACTACACTTCCATTACTCGGTAAACATCACATTTTCATCACTCAGTAAACATTGCAACTTCCAATGCTCGGTTTACACTAGATTCCCATGACACAGTCTGACTGCTCAGTAGATACTGAGATTTTCGGTGTAAACTGTGAAGCTCGGTGAGTGTAAGAAACTGAGTGCTAAGCTTGGTAGCTATACTGATATAAATAAGTGTTGTCACTAATGGCAATAATAACTTAATACCAATAGAGGGTATAAGTAGTATGCAAGATATTAGAAGATTTGGAGTCCACCATTTGGAAGTCACTCATGGCATCTCCCACAACTTCAAGAACCGAATGTAGCCATAGGTGAAGGGGAAGATTAGGGAGTCTAAGCCAAAGAGGAAAATGAGTAAAAGATTTAGTTGCAAGATCGAAGCCCTCATGCTAGGGTTTGGCCAGCATAGGGTAATGATCCTCCCAACTGAACCGACTACATAAAATAGCCCTCCTATCCTCAGCATCATCAAATTTCACAATGAAAAAACCCCAAGCCATAGGAAAAATCTAGACAGATCCAAAAGTCAAAGGGTCCCAGTGCTTAGAAATTTAAGCATGAAGAGCCTGTAGTGAAGGCCTAAAACCACAAAATCTGAAGATAGCAACCCTTTGAGAGAAGTCATCCATCGTGAGAGCAATTTCACCAGCGATATCCTCATCCAAAACCAGACTTATTGGTCATAATGTTGCAGTAATACTTGAACTTTATTCTTTTCTTACTATGATATTCCATACTTATTACCGATGTCCCTTTTATTTCTATCATCTCCTTCATTGATCGATGTCCACATAAATAGTCATTTTGGTAGAAGATGATATGTTGTATTATTTCCTCATTGAGTAATTTAGTGTTGTTCTTATCCCTTGTTTATTTTATTAAATATCATATATATATATATATATATATATATATATATATATATATATATATATATATATATATATAAAATATTTATTTATTTATTATCTAATAATCAAATAAATTTATTATAGATGAAGAAAATTACAATTGACTTTTATAGTTGAGATATCATTTTATTCTTAAATCAATTAGTTAGGAATATTGACTACTATGATTTAATATCAAATTATTAGAGGAAGCATATAAAATGGAAAGTATTGTGAAGAACCTTATCATCGAGAAAAGTCATGAAATCTTGGGTTCTCAGTTGATAGTCTCAACAAAGTGCAAGGTATGCTAGAAGATAGTTTTGGCTCTCCTCAAACTCTAGATGTGTAATCTAGTGATATGACTAGACAAGTCTCTAGCCTAGGGAAGCAGACTCATGCAATGATGAGGAAGATGGCAGTTGATGCTCATCTGGCTCTTCTTGATTTGAAGTCTTATGTGCATAACCTGTCGAGGCTCAAGGAGGACATGGTGGCTTGCATCAAAGAGTTGCTTTGATGTTATTGGATTCTCTTATGTTTGTTGGTTTTGGATTCTGTGTTTTGGGTTATGGTTGCTAGTTTATACCGGATTTTGTTTATGTTTGTATTGCTAGTTTACAACATAGTTTCATTTTGGGTCTCTCTTTCAACATCTTTTTGTAAATTTTTTTAATAAGGTTTTGGGTCCCTTTATAACTTGTTTTTACCTTTCATTAAAAAACATAGTCTAAATTAGGCAAGAGCCTACAACACAATGGTAAATTGTGAGCCTCTTATCTGAGAGGTCTTGGGTTCAACTCTACACAAACTTAATATATAATAACAATTAATCACATCACATAATAATAAATCTTGGCTTCGGCCTCTTACCGATAAAATAATTTATTTTTTATTTATTTTTTAAAAGACATAGTCTAAATTTATGTCAATTAAATTAGACCATTCACATGATTGAAGGAATAGTTGAAGTGGATAACATAATGAATAAAGATGTCATCTATATTGATAGGTTTAACACTTTTAATAAGAATAGCTTCGTTATTAGTAATATCAATTACAACAGAATAATAGTTATATGATTAAAAGATGTTTGAATTTTTTTTATAGGATGTTATATTTTTCTCACATTTTATCAATATTTTTGGAACGTATGAAATTTATGACAATTAAACTCAAAGATCATTCATAATTGAAAACATGGTTAAAATGGAAAATAAAATAAATAACGATATGACTTACATTGATAATATTAGAACTCTGACACTATTTATAATAAATATTATGAATAACATGATCGCTAATTAACCAATTAAAGTGGAATAGTAATTGCATATTTTTATAATGTTTTCATGTTTTTGTTAGATTTAATTAATATTGTAGAATTTTTTTTTTTTTTTTTCCTCTAAGCCATGTTGCCTATTAGTGTTAAACACTAAGTCATTTCCTAGGCAAAATTGGTCAATCATCACTACGCCTGAGGCACACAATGAAGGTCGAATGATTATGGACTTGTTTATATTCAAGTGCAAGCCGGACAAGTCTTAGGTTGTCGAACATTCCAATTTTGACTGAGTGAAAAATTATACAGAGTGAAATAGTGAATGTCAAGCTAAAACAAGATAATTTCATGCTGAGTCACATAGTATGTGTCGAGTATTCAGATGTCGAGGAAAGCATGAATATCAGTATGGACCGATCATCAGGATATTCAAGTGCCAAGCAAACCAGTTTTGACATATGTGTTTGTGATGGCACAAACACTCATGTAAACCATTTTGGGTTGACTTCTACACTTAATTTACAGATTGTAAAGACATTTTCCTGAAAGATCATTGATCCCTATGTGAGGTGATCAACCAATTAGAAAAATGGAAGGACTAAACAATAAAAGGGATGAATCTAGATCATTGATCTTGATCTAGAAGGTTCATCAATTGGTTATTTAAAGAGGCACCCAAACCCTAAATCATATGGATGCAAGGAGAGATGAAGTGATAGCGAAGGAAGGCCATGTTTGTGTGTTATAAGTAGAGAGATAAGACAAAGCAACCTAGTAGTGAAAGAGCGGAACAAAGAATATCAGATAAGGAGATCAAATCAAAATTGGAAAGAGAAGATTCGTAACCTAACAATAGAGTGCTAACCAAAGGATCGAGTACTGAGACATTCTAACCAATGTATCAGGGAAAAATGCTTAACAAAGTGGTTTTAACAGGCCTATTCAAATCTCCTAACAAAGTGTTTACTTAGTTGTAAGTTTAAATCCTTTAATCAAGGTAGACTAAATAATTCTTGTAAGATACTAATAGGGCAGACCCCTTACAGGGTAGATCACCAAAAGTGATCAAATATTGTAGCCTTAACATGCACACTTTATTACTCTAGTAGTGAAGATTTGTGAGTTTCATCCCCACCCCAGCTTTACAGTCACATTGGAGGGTTTCTAGGTAGCCAAATCTTGTGTGTTATTTGTTTTCATTTACTTGCATGTTTATGAATGTGATGCACACTTAGATCTATTTCAACATAACAATTTATGGTTGATGATCCAGATATGAGATGGGTTAATGGTGGATGCACTTGATTTACTATTTGTTTCAAGAAGTGAAAAGTTTTATAGATCTTTATTCAACACACCCCCCCCCCCCCCCCCCTTTAGTATCTTTGTTTCCCATTAAGACTTCCAACAATTGGTATCAGAGCTCTCTTCTCTTAGAAGAAGTCTAACAACTTGAGAGTTAAGATCATGGAGATGGAGGTTTACAAATTGAAAAAAATCATTGAGAATCAAAAACTTGACGTCCAAATCATACTACGGTAGCTTGTAGCAACAAGAGAGGAGTTAAAGAAATCCTTAAAGAAGAGAAAGGACTTGGCTATTCAAATGAATGATACTTAATATGTAGAAGACATTGAAGGACTACTTGAAGATATCAATTCCAGTGAAATTACGCACCAACAGCAGACCTATTGGAAAAGAACAACATGTTGAATGAAGAAGTAAGAGCATTGAAGAGAGAACATGAAATCCAGTCAATGAGATTGTGTGAAGTGACTGAATAGAAAAAGAAAGTTGAGGAAGATAAAATCATGGCAGAAGAAGACAAGAGACTATAAACACTAATATTGATACTCGACATTAATCGCACAGACCAAGCTCCTATATCGACTAAGTTGATAGGCTAAGCATGGAAATGGTAATGGAGACCAAGTGGTGGTTATGACCGAGTGAAAAATGAACAAAGTTTAATGTGAAGAATGAGCTAGTTGTATTGCACCTACCAATCTACAGAGCATTTATTAATAACCTTTTGAGGGTATATATTGAATTTTGAAGTCTATTTTTGCTCACCCAGTGATCATAGAACTTAAGGGCAATTTAGGCAATTAACCCGAGTGATTTGTGCGGAGAAGTGTGAAGATTTACTAGTGCACCTTCGGCTAACTTAGTGAAGTACTAAAAGTATTATTGTTGTTGTCGAGTTACTCGTAATCTATTTTTAAAACCCTAGTGTGACAATATGGCAACAAGTACATTTGTTGAGATGAAGAAGGCACGCAAGGAGATCAAGAACGTTCAATTGGTGAGTAACAAAGCTTGTCCACCCCCAAAATTTCAAGCCATACCACAAATTTCTTTGAAGGGAGATCCATCAAGTGCCCTATCATCAACTCCATCAAAGGTACTTATGATTCATGATGCAAGATCATGTTTTACATGCAAAATTGGTAAATTGGAGATTATGAGTTTAGGGAAGCATACAACAAGTTGTGCAAAAATATAGTATTGAAGGATGAACACAAAATTATCGCTGACAAAGGGTTAATCTATGCCATAGATTTTCCTTGTGATTTCAAAATTGAATGGATAAAGTTAGTTTTGAGTCGAATTCACAACATGCAACTATGGTTGGAGAATGGATTGATTAAGATTACCAAGGAGATCATACATCAAGTCACAAGGTATCCTACCCTAGATCAGGTGAAGGTCATGCGTTGCCAAGCAAAGGCAACGTGGAATGGTTGAGGAATATTGATTGATGGCATTAAAGATATTGTTATTAAATTTGTGGTTTGTCACTAGTCACAAATTCTACCAGTCGAGCCAACTGAATAGTGTGCCCTACATAGCAATGGACTTGGGTTACAAGATTGTGAAGAAAAACCACAGCTACGACTTGCCGAGTTGCAATTGATGTAATTAGCTAAGAATCTTGGGGTAATGAGGAAGGCCAAAAATACTTCATGTAAGTTCGGTTCACTTCTTATGTGTGTATTCTTCTATGTGCAAAACACTTTTCCTACTTTTGGAGATGTTGTCCAGAGTATAGACTGACCTGTGACACAAGAGATAGGTGATTTTGTTAAACAACTTGGAGCAAACTTTGATAGTGTAATGAGTAGCCATTTTGATGAAGTTAAGCAAAAGATGAGAAAGAGAAGCAAAATTCATGTGTCTCTCATTGAGCAATATTGTGATAATGTTTGTTTTCTCTTTGAAACTGATTATACTTATGTGCAAGTTGTAATACAAAGGGTACAATGGTTAAGGCCCTAAAGTAAACATTGATGAAACATCTGCAGCTATCACATCATTACTGACATAAAAGGTAAAAGAGAAAGCCAAAGCATTTGGTAATTATGAAGAAGCCAAAACAAAGACTACCAATGGTTTGAAGACTGCCACCCTAGAGAGGAAAAAGAAGAAAATGATTTAAAAAATATTGAGAAGACCTTAAGTCAAGGTGAAGAGAAGAGTACACCACTACAAATTACACAAGGTCAAGGCGAGGATCAATCTAGTGATGACGAGGAGAACAAGGATGAAGAAGTTGTAGAAAAGAAAGTTAAAGAGATAGTAGTGGCAAAGCACAAGGTAAAGAAACCAAAACTTATTCCTATTGTTGAGCCATCAGTGAAGGAGAGCTTGAAGAAGCATACCCCTCCTAGTACTAGACCAAGAACAAGGGCTACAACGACTACAGCTTTAGTTGAGCCACAAAAGAAGAAACAACAGGAAAAAGGGGCTAGCTCATGAAAAATAAAGCAAGCTCAAAAAAAGATCGGGTCGAGTCAACTTGCTAAGTAGCCGAAGAGGAAGCTAGTTTTGCAAAATGAGGAAGAAGATGAAGAAAAGGTTGACTTTGATGATGTCGGCCAATTCAAAACCGCTTATACACCAGCATCCAACTAAAGTGGATAAAATTTGCTAGAACATTACAAGTAGTGCAGGTTTGTTAGGGTTCAAATTCATAGAGTATGAGAAACTAACTGAAAATGATAAAGTACAGATAGAAGAATAAATAATAGAAATGGTCGGAACTTTCAAGATAACTCCAATAGAAATTGGAAATCTCATACCTGAGGAGTTGTATAATAAAGTCAATGAACGATGACAATCTTCCATAATCACTGAAAAACAAATAAGGGAAGGGACTTTAGCCCAAGTAATGATTGAACTGACACCAAAACAAAGGGCAAAATTCACTGAATGATATAGAAATAGATTTGTTACCAAATATAGAGCATTCTCTATATTGAAAAATAAAATTGAAGAAGTTGTACAACAAAACACTTTCATTTGGAAAGTGATTTTTGGATTAATGCCAGAAAAAAGATACAAACAAGGATGAAGACACGTTAGGCCAAGTAGAGCTGGAAAATATAGAAGACATGGATAAGCTTGAAAGTCTGGAAGAGGCAATAAGAAAGAAAATGAAGGAGAGTGAACAATAAGATGTTGTCACCATTGAGGACATTACGAAAAACAATCAACAAAGTGTTAATGTTTTGACATAGGAAGAGCTTAAAAGTGGTGCACTCACTAAGGTAACCTCTGATTCACCTCTTCCATGCACTCATCTTGTACTTATTCAAATTCAAAAATATCCAAAGGCAGAGAGTTTGTCAACTATGAGCATTGTATCAAACAATTCCACCATGCCTACATTCACAGTTGACATGAAAGAGAAGGAAGGGAACCCAATGATTCCAATACAGAACACTCTTGTTGAGGCCACCACTGTCATTTACAAGGAGGAAGAAGTAGAGCAAGATCAAGTAGATACATTTGCACATCATGCCTCAAGACCTTACATTGAGGGAAAAAAGGAGGATAAGCAATAGACTTAGGAAACTCAGAAGCGGAAAGAGGCAATTCAAGCCTTAGTTCAATTATCGGGTGTTGTGGCAATATCTACTGAACCATAAATTGCTACAACTAGTCAACTGATACAAGGATTGAGTACTGATGCAACACCTTTGCAAATATCACTATCAAGTGTTAATACTCCTAGGTGAAAGAAGTTGAAGAAAAAGGTTAAGTCACCTGAGAAGCTAGTGACATTGGATGAGGTCATTGTCATGAAAACATAACTTTTGAGCAAATGAAAACTTTGCAAGACCTATTGAAAAGGAAGACAAAACAAGAAGAGTTTAGAAGAGAACATTAGCGACGATAGGTATTGCATGAAATAAAAAATATTTTGTAGATGCATTTGATATTCATGACGTGAATGAGAAAACACCCATCATAAACCAGTTAGTTCATATAATTGAAAAAGTCAATAATGATGATATTGAGGCCAATAAAAAATTGTTAAAGTGGTCTAAAAATAAATTTTAGCACAAAGTTTTGGAGAAAGTTTCAATAGAGATAGCAATAAAATAGGTTGAACTTTCAACTCTTGTAAATAATTTAGAAGTAGTTTTGTAGAGTATTTATTCTTTGTATAACAAGCTTTGTGATGTTGAGTTCTTCACATTGGAGAATCAACAATCTATTGATAAACTTCAAGCAAATTTGGAGTCATCAACACATTCTTTGAGCATGGATGCAAGTTCAAGCTCTATTCACTTCAATAGACTCACTTTTTCTCAAGGAAGGTTAGTCGAGTTGCAGGCTAACGATTATAACATGAGAGCTAAATTGCTCTCCATTTAGTCCATGTTGCTACCTCATTTGGAGGCGATGCAAAAAGAACTTTCAAGTGCAAAAGATCTAGTTAATTAAGAGAGATTTGCAACTCTCTATAGTAGACAATTTGGTTGATCTCGCTACACAACTTGAGATCAATATATAGGTTTTGGACTCTGTCATATCCAGTTGACATTATGCATATGCAATGACTTTGCAGTTTAATAAAACATTTTTGGACAAGTATAATTTGACCTCTACACCCCCACAACCATGAGTGACAAAAACAACGGGGAAATAGATTGATTATTTAAAGGAAGGAAACAATACAAATCTCATATCAGGACAAGAGGGACATAATAAATCATGGAGATATATTTTTGGAGATATGTATATATCATGTATATAGACCGATTCACAATCTAAGGGGGAGTGTTATCTTGTAATTTTGAACAGAATGATAAATCATGACAAATTGTTTTTTCCACTAATGTCAAAGGGGAGGATTGTTGATCTCTAATCCATATTACCTATTAGTGTTAAACACTTAGTCATTTCCTAGGCAGAGTTGGTCGGTCATCACTACGATTGAGCCACACAATGAAGGCCAAATGATTATGGACTTGTTTATATTCAAGTACAAGTCAAGCAAGTCTTAGGTTGTCAAGCATTCCAGTTTTGACCAAGTGACAATTTATGCCGAGTGAAACAATGGACGTCAAGCTAAAACAAGATAAGTTCATGTCGAGTCACACAATTTGATCAATATTTTTTAACTTAAAAAAATAATCAAAACATTCTATTAAAGTTTACTCAACTAAAATAGATCATTGACATGATCGAAAGAACAATAAAAATAGAAAACAAATTTAATTGTGTTTAAAACTTTTCTACTACATTACAATTAAATAGTTACACTATCAAAACATATTTTTAAAAAATTGTGTATATTTTTTTCTCACAATTCTTAACATATAATCACTATTATTGTATTTTTCATGATTAGTATTTCACTAAAATGATGTATGGTTTAAGTTGGCATAAAATCTAACTTTGAATATTTACCCATTAAAATTTAAATGATGTGAAAAAGAAAATGAATAAATATTTTACATGATAAAGTATGTATTCATGTGATGATTTATTTTGAAAACATGGATTGCATGTCGTAAAATTGGTATTCAAATCAATATTTGATCCAAGCTGGGGTTGCTTGTTCATGTCCATTCACCATTTTTTAATAAAAAGATGATCTTTGTACATCCCTATGGTTGATAAGTTTGGGTTCAGGTGATGATTTATATTAAAAAAAAATGCAGTGCATGTCATATAATTGATATTCAAATCGATATTGATCCAAGTTGGGGTTGCTTCTTAATGCTCATTCACCATTTTTTTTATCAAAGATGATTTTTGTATATTCCTATGCTCAACCATTTCATATAATTCATTTTAAGAAAAGATGATCTTTATTCCAATGCGCCTTGAACAAATATTCAAAACATTGTGAATGAAGTTTCAATGATAAGTGATAATTAAAGCATGTTGTAAGGCTGGGGTCCCATGGGCACCCGCTTGCTTAAAAATAGAGCGGGTGCTGCTGAGCTTTTTTAGGAACATTTAAAGGGGGAGCGGACCTATGAATTTTAGATATAAATCTGCTTTAAAAATTAGCTCCTAATTTCAACGAAGCAAGTGGTCCCATGAATTTGAAAATGAAATTAGTTTAAACTTTTAAATTTATGATAATATAAATTGTTTGTTAAAGATTTTTTGGCCAGATTATTTCACTTTGGAGGGAAAATGAAAGGTACGTTCTTGCCAAGTGGCAGAATTCTTTCCTAAGTTGGTGGGGCTATTTTCAGCCTCACCCCATTTTCATCCACTCAACTAAAAAGTAGGGGCTCCTAGTTAATAGGAAAAGATTTAAAATTAAGCTTTAACCCCCCAAATAAATAATCACAGAACCTTCAGCTCCTGAAATATAGAGCCCGAACCCCATCCATGGAACCCCTGCCTAACTGATTTTTGCACATTCCTATGGTTAATGATCAAATGTTCAAGCATGTTGTATAATTGATTTTCAGAGCAATATTGATGCAACTTGGGATTGCTCCCTTGTGCTCATACACCCATTCTTTATAAAAACTGATTTTATTCCGGTGCCCCATTAACAAGTATTCAGAACATTGTCAATGAAGTTTCAATTATAACTGATAATTAAAGCGCTGTTGATGCAAAGTGTTATTGCCTACTCATTTCCCATTTATCGTTTCTAAAATTCTGTTGATGTATCAGTGCATGTGTAAGGCGAAGTCAATTACAGTACATTTCAATTCCTACTGCATAAAAGGATTACTTATTGCTCCTTGTCTAATTAAAAAAAACTATGATTAGTACATAATTATGAAGAGTGTGAATTGGCAAATATGTCATCTTTTTTAAATGTTTGAATAAAACTTGAAATCATCTTCAACCCTGTTCCAAGGGAGAACATATCCTATACTATTTAATGTTCTATGATTAAATGTATTATTGAACAGACATCCAAAAAAGAACGGGCAGTCTTAAAACTAGGGAATAGGTGCAACTTATGGGCAAACATCAAGAGTCTTGTCAATCCACTCAGATTTCACACACTAATGTCCTCGTATATTCTAACTAGGCCAGCTGCTCAACTCCATTAATAATGTCAATGAAGCTATATATATTTTTATTTAAGCAAAAAAATCAGTTTCTTCAGCAAGGTACAAAATTTACAGAATATGCTTACTAAATTCTGTAAACCAAAATGCTATGTCATCTATGGAAAACAATAATAATTGATTAAACTCAAACCAGCCACACTTATTACCCCTAACCACAAAACCCGAGGGATTGTTCCGAGCAAATTGATACCTTCAGGTGAATAATAATATCACAAGGACTACGACACGACATATTATTATGTTATGCAACCTGTACATATAATATCTACAGGTAGAAATAATATCTACAACAAGAGCACTCGTAGTTTAAAGTGCACCTAGGATAAGCACTGTTGATTAAAAGAGAGATCAAAATTGATCATCACCTATTGTGATACAATTTGAAGCCTTGGTGAATAGAAGCAGTCCAAACCTTATTTCTATCATGAACGGCTTCTTCAAATGTATTATGCAAAAATATAATGAAACCAATTTAACATCGCCCCGAAGCACGGTCATTCAAAGACAGAGTCTGGTTATATACTGCCTGAAAGGTTTGCATGCAGACACCAGAAAAACCAAGCATTGCTTGGAATACACCTGGAAGGCCCGTTTGTATATTATTTAAGGTCATTGCCCTTGTGATTTGAATAGATTTTGAATAATCTAACCTTTCATGTTCCAGCCTCCTCCTAAATGCATCAATTTCATCTCTTTTTTCTTTCAATGGATCAATTGTCTCCATTTCAAATCCGGAATCTGATATCAGGTCTCTCTTAGCAGGTAGAGAATATGAACTATAGTACTTCTGTTCTATATTACGCAGGGCAGTAATTTTCTTGTCTAGCTCCTTGGACAGGTTTTCTGTTTTCTTCTTTTGTTTTTGTTCATCTTCTTGCTTTGTCACTATAGCATGAACAACTGAACCAAAGCTTTTAATGGCCTCAGAGGCAACCTTGTCTGGTAATTTTGCAAGTATTTGCTGCCATTCCTCACAGAGAGCATAAATCGGTGGACGGTTTCCTTGTTCTCTCTCTACTTCATTGCCAAGCTGAAGGAGACTGAGCCGGATCCATCCGTGGAGAGCACGGATATATTCTCTTTGACTCTTAATCAAGCTACAGAAGCTGCTGTGCCAATGCGTAACTTCTGTTTCCAATTGATGTGTTGCTTGCCGGTGATTGTCACTTGTGGGCTCTCTGCTTTCTTTCATCTCCAGATTCTTAACCTGTTGCACAATTAGGCTTTGATATTGATGGCATTCATTCATTGATCTCCACATATCCATTAGCCTGCACGTAAAAAGATGTTAAAGAGACTGTACAAACAAAGTTATTATCTTTTATAGTCAGCATCAACAAGAAAGTTCGCAATGAATACGAAATATGCATTCTCGATAAACTAATATATTTTCCTATGATTTCTCTCTGGAATACATTACCATCAATTTCTCTGAAGCATCTAACAGAACATTGGTGTTCAGAGGAAAAAATAATTGTGGTGAGAAGATTAAGTTTCATTGCTCTACATTTTCAGTGGAGCTCTATTGAGATGTCTTACTCCTGCTATGTTTATTAGATGGAAAGTGAATAACTGATTCTTATAAGAAGAATTAAGGTTATGCATGTCACTGATGCTATATTTATCAGATGATACGTGATATTATAAAGAATTTATATGAATATTAAGCAATCTATGGATGCTAAAATTGATGGACTGTTTCTACTTCTGAGAGCATTTATTCTTTGTTTTTTAGGGGATTTGTTATGCAGTTGTCTGGATTTATATACAGGCACTAAAATGTTTTCTGTGACCTGTGAAAGCTCATACAATATCAGAGATATCAATTATCTTTGCATGCTCCCTGCATAAGGACTGTTTACTTCAGCTGCAATAAGGAGTAAATGTGAGCAGAATTTTTTATCAGAAGATTTAAGGGTGGACTAGATATGGTCAATGGGGTAGTACTAATTCTAATTGCTGGTTATATCAAAAACCGTAAATTCAAGATATGATTATTGAGGACACACCGAATTGGAATGATACTTTAGAGCTGTTAATTGCCTGCAGTCCCAGAGTAGACTGTTTAAACTTTTGTCCCCATGTAGATTAATTATTGCTGGGATAAATGAATATTGTAGCTGTTGGACTGATGAGCGTTGTATTGTTTGGATAAGTTTTCATGTGTGGCTTCTACTGTCCTGGATCACCACATTGGCTTTGTCATATATGAAGTGAACAATACTTTAGATATAGACAATCAACAGTACAACAAGACACAAACACATAGTCTGTGGCAATCAATAGAGCAACATCTTGAATGTTCTCAAGTCCTGTTTTTTGCTGGAATTGTGTTTTTGAGAAAAACAACTACCTCTATGTGGAAAAATTTGCAGCAGAAGGCAGCTGTTGTTGTTACAAAGGATCTCTGAATGCACACGCTTCTGCCCCATTTACCTTCTCACCATGGTAATGTGTTACATTTGCATTGTATTCTGCTCCCATCACAGCCAGTTTTGTGGATTTATTCCTCGTATATATGTGATTGATTTTAACATATATTTTTGCACGAGGCATGCAATCAAGCAATTAATGCTATTACAAAAGAGGGTTTATCCTACACAAATTTGGTATTTGAGTCACAAGAAGTCCACTAGTGTTTGAGGTCTTTTGCTTTTAAATGTTGCTTTTGTGGAAAAGTTTGTCTTTCATTCTAAATAATGGCTGACATACAAGCTTTAGTTTTGCTAGAATGAAAAATTATAAACTACAGTTTGTGGAGCCACAATATTCTCACCATTGTGGTGTATTGTGACCATCAAATTGTGCTGGTCAAAGGACCAAGGCCTGATGATCATGCAGATTTTGAAAGGGGACATAAAGAAGCTTTAATGCTTCAAAATTTCTCTGTTGCAGATAAATTATTATTTACTATTAAAAGCCTGAAATATCGATTGAAATGTCAATTGACCAATGATATTTGGGAGATCTAAACAAGTACAAGACTCTACAATCTGGAACAGCATTATATCTAAGAAGCTCTTGTTCATTACAAATTGGAAGGTGTATGTCTGAATATATGTTGCAGTTAAAGGATCTTAACAATCAGTTGCCAGCTGTTCAGAAAACAGTGGAAGAAGATAAGATTAATTTTGGGCTTGTAAAGCCTACTGTCAATCTATGGATCATTACAAGAGAATTGCAAAAGGGATCACAGCAAATAAATATTGCTCACAAGAGGTATCACAAGATTTTCCAGTTGTATTTCAATTCAAGTGATTCCAAATATTGTGTCCTGTAGAAAGTGGTATGTGAATTTTGTTTAAGATAATAGTAGGAAACAAGTCTGTTTCACTGGTTGATGGATAGATTCACCATGTTAAATGAAATGGTGATTTTCATGTCATATGGAACAGTGCTGTGAACTAGACTTCCAAGCATAGTTGACATGTTCCTGACATGAACAGAAATCTCTTATGTGTTTGGAAGTAACAAAAAGAAATTATCATCCTTTAGTAAACTTTCACAGCAACCAATGTCTGATCACAAATTTTCATTGTAAAAATATGATTCCAGTTGTTGATGAGAAGAATTATACAAACTTCTTAATCCGAATCAGCAAACCACATGCACTAGCTGTGGAGGAGATCTGAACTCAATTATTCAGTGATTAGATACATGATGTTAAACAGGAAAACAAAGACAACAAACATTTGAAACTAATAAAGCATGGTGTGCCAATGGAGTCTTGAAATCTAACAAATGCTAATCTGTGTGGTCCAATCAAGTAACTGTCCTTGGAGTGATGCATATTATTCTGGTACTAGTCTACTAGATGATGATTCCAGGAAAATGTGGATCTACAAGCCAGAATACTTAATTACCATTTGTCGCATTCAAAACTTCGGTCGAGAAAACTGGTGAAATAAACAAATGCTTCCAGTCAGAGTATTTAATAAGCTCATCCAGTAAACATTTCACAAAATCTATAAAAATGTAAGTATACACAAACAGTATCCTACTCCCTACACTCCAGAGGAATATGAAGTTGTAGAAAAGAGGAATAGGGAGTTTGAGGAAATGGTGAGGTGCAGATGAACAACTGAAATGTGTGGTATTGGTACTGGGTAGATGTAGCCTATGAATACTGTGATCTAAATTCTTAACCAATGTTTGTCTAAAGCATTGTAGGATATCATGCATGAGAGAGCATAACAAGAGACCATCAGTAAGTGATTTTTGTGTCTTGGTTGTGCTGCTTTCGCATTAATTCTCAAAGAAAATAGAAGCAAATTAGATCCAAAAAGAAAGATGTGTTTGTGGGCAATCATGAGAAATCAAAAGCATTCAAATTACAAAATGTCTCCGAAGTCATGATTATCATTAGTAAAGGCATGATTGATGTAAATCTACTGAAAGTATGGCGAAGGAAAATGCTTCAGATAATCCAGAGACAGGTGGATATATAGTTTCTCTATTATTTATTGATATGCAATATGTTTACCGTATAGGGTAAACGGTTTATTAATACATTCAGACAGTAGACAAGAACATGTAACATAGAAGTATTCCTTTTATTATTCTCATGTATGCAGAAGATACAACAATATTCAATATGATTGATTACAATGATGATGATGATGATTACAAAGTCCATTCCAGACGATGTACATATTCCTTTCCGAAGGGTTGACTCAATCATCACGCGCCCATTCGGATACTATTCTACTCGTCGGCTACAACATAGATTTTACCAACAACATCATCCCCCCCAAAAGAAAAATTGTCTTCAGACAACAATTACAAAATATCTGAGACAAATTAACAAAATAGAATACACTAACTGTGACTAACTATAACAGGATAGATCTTTTTTCGTCACATCACATTGACATTTCTCCCGTGCCTGCACCAAACTAATTTCCAAAACACGTTGCATCTATAGCCTCTGTTAACACAATACTGTCTCCTTAGCCAAGCTGACCTTGATAGCCACCTGTGCCGCCTTTTCTGCTTCCAACTCCTAGGTATGTTGAGCCAAGTGTCACTCTACTGTCTCCAACTGGATGATCAACTCCTCTCAAGTTCTCTTTGCATCCACCAAGACAACCTCAGATCCAACACCTACTCTGATTGCCTCAAAACATATCAACCCTCTTGAAAGGCTTTCTCTGGTGCTCTCTCCACCTCTACGCCTACAACAGCTCCAAGTCTCATCAACTGGTCACACTTCCCACGACTGATAACTAAACTGACTAGGGGTCTAGGAGGCATCACCCCCAACAAGGTCGAGGGGCAGCGCCCTCGCGGGATCCTGGGGGAAAGCCCCAAGCGCCCCCCCTTGTCGCGATATAGGGCGGGGTCGAGGGGCAGCACCCCACCACCAAGATCAAATTAGCGCCCTCAAACGCACCCAAAACTCCATGGAACACACCTTTTTTGTGATTTTCTTCCAATCCAATACTCTTTCTGCTAACCACTTATGTTTTATTACCTTTTTATGTCTTTCCCTTCCCTTCGGTATCATACGTTACTCATTCTGAACTATTTTGATTTGTCGTCATTTTTTTTTATTTTTATTTTTTTGAACCTCCTGCTTCCTAAAGAGTACAACTCCTTCCTCTTGAATGCTCTGGTGTGGCCTCTGAAGGGTAACTTTATTACTGTACCTCTGTCCTTCTTTGATCCATTTTATTATATCACCACTTAACCCCGTACAATATTGTTTCGAAATCCCTCTCCTGCCTTGGTGTTCGTATGGTTCCTGTTCCACTGTCAAGTACGGCCCTTACTTCCTACGACTCCTATCTGGCTGATATAGCTCATCCTTCACCAACTGTACTTACTTGTCTATATAGTTGTACTTTCACATCTTACTACCTCTATGCCTCTAGGTCGTATATTGTTTTAGGAAGCTGTACAGTTTCCAATTTCCTCTTTATGAAGACCATACGAACTTCACTTGTTATCATTGGCCGTACAGACTTCACCTATTATCAATGCCTTACATATTGGCCGTACCGTATCAGTTCTGTCTGTTGGCAACCACAATTCCTTTTGCCATACGATTTGAGCTCATTATGTACTCCTCTGTCTGGCTGTATGGTGTTACTTGATGTTTGTACAGTGCTCCTCTTTGGCCGTATGGTACTTCTCATGTCCGTACGGTAGGCATCTACTTGGTCATACAGTGGTAGCTCCTTGTCCATACAATGCCTCCAATCCGTATGGTATTTTTCCCTTGCCCTATGCTTGCTATATGATGCACCTCCACATCTCTTCCTGCAAATTTCCAGCCATATGGTGCACCTCCAAGTCTCTTCCTGCAACTTTCCAGCTATACAATGTATTCTTCTCTTCTCTGCATGGGTCATATCTCTCTCCAGATTTTGGTACAATCTTTCCTGAACATGCAAATTGTCATACGGTCGTCATTTCCTTAAGGCCATACGGTGCATTAACTTGTGTTCTCCTTGAGTTTGCACGATCCAATCCACTAGCTGGTTATTACTCATATGGTGATACATATTCCCCTATTGAGCCATACAGTGTGTCATATACAATATCTTCTCTTGTGTGGCCATACGGTGGATCACTTGTGATTTCTTGCCATCTTTTGCCTAGCTATACGACGTCCTTCCTAGGTCGTACAGTGTTTTGTTTTTCTTTACTACCTTCCTTTCTTGCTTACGCTCCTGATAAGCCATACGACCCTGTTTTATGGCAAACGTACTCCCTTCCACTCTCCTCCACACGTGCCTATACGGCCAAAACTCCTTTTGACGCTTGTCTATACGGTGTACTTGCTTTGCTTTCCTAAAAGGCCGTACTATTTTAAATGCAGCTGTTTTTAATAGTGGATTCTAGTTATCTCCCACTAGTATGTTCCTTGGTTCAGTATCATCTCCCAAATTCATGGTTTGTTCTGTGGCCTCTTTGTATTTTATTGGCTTTTCCTCACTGAATACAAGTGCAGGTGTTTCATCCAATTGTGCCTTCCCTTTCTTTACTTCCCTAAATTCTTTTGGAAATCCGTCTTTGTTTTGTTCTTCCTCTATCGTTAGTATGTTGCAGCTTTGGAAGAGTTCATAATCCTCCATCTGCCAATGAAATAGTTCGTTCACCAAATCTAGATCATTGTCCTTTGATCCACCTTCCAATCGTAGGACTCCTTCCTCATCCAGTTCCATTTGCTTCTTCCCTTCGTCCTCTCCTTTTGAATCAGACGATCCAACTTCTCCCACCATTTGAGTGTAAATCAATAATGAATCTCCGTCCTCTACTCTCCATTGATAGTGTATTCTTCTTCCAGTCGTGTTTAACTTTTGTTTGTACGAGCCATCCTCTTCCCAGAATGGCATCATATCCCCTTCTTTTTAGTGGTATGACTACAAAGCCGAGCAAGAACCGCTATGTTCCAATAGTTACCGGTTGTGCCATCGGGATCCCAAGAGGCTTAATGCCATCTTGGTCTGCATTCAACAATTGGAACGTGGGTGACCACAACGTTGGTTGTCCCAACTTCTTCTAGGTATCTGCTGGTAGGACATTTACCCCTGAACCTTCATCCACAATTGTGTTTGAGAAGATCGTTCCGAATATACCCATTTCTACGACCGCCAGATGCCTTCCTAATGTGAGAGCTAACAGCATTGGGTTTGTTGCACATGTTCCGCTTTCCTTCTCCTTCCTTGTTTCTTCTGGTAGTTTAGCAACGAGAGCCATGTTTGTGAGTGTCGTTCGTAGTTGGGGCATTGTGAGGATCAGATCATTTAATTTTACTAGCACTTCAATTTGTAATACCCGCCTTATGATGTTCTGTTCTGCACAGTTCCTCATTGAGGTACCCACAGTGTCCCTCTTCTCCATTTGTGATTTCTCTGACTGCATCCCTTTCTCAATTTCTACCCGTGCTTCTTCCAGTCTCTTCTTTTCTTCCGTCGGGTTTAACTGCAGCTTTGTCTGTTTACGCGTGATTGCTAGGACTTCTTCGTCTGTTTCTACTTCAATGCTGATCAGATTCACTCTTGATTTCGAGCACTTGGCATCTTCATGGTCTCCAAGACCACACCACCTGCATAACAACTTCGGTGCATTCACCGTTGTACAGTTCTGTGCAAAGTGGCCCCATAAGTTGCATGCCTGACACTCAACCATCGGCCGGCCGTTTGCATCATATTGAATCCGACTACGGCCTCCATTATTATTGTTATTATCATTGTTATTGGTGTTGTTGTTCTATCCCCTTCTGTTATTTCTGTACCCACCCGAGGTGGCACCATCATTGTTTGTGTTTCCATTTCCTCTCAATGTGGATGCTTCCTATGTCAGGAGCACTTGTTGATGCCATCTTGTTTTCATATTGAACGGACATTCCTTTGCAGAATGTTCCGTAATTTGGCAAATGTCACAGAACTGATTCTTTGGACAAGATCTCTTAGTGTGACCTTTCGTCTTGCATTCTATGCACCATAGTTCATTTTCTTTAGTCTAGCTATTTCCTTTCTACATAATCTTAAATTCTTTCATCATCCTGATCATATCCTTCTGGAGAGCATGAACCTTCTTACTGCCCTTTTCATCACCACTGCTATCTTCAGAAGAGGATTCATCCGAGTCGGATGATCTGCTTTTTTTCTTCTTCTTTGTTTTCTATTCACTTTCTAAGTCCAGTGCTCGATTGTATGCTTCAGTGTACGACGATGGCGATACAATCTTCATTTTCCTTCTTAACTCCAGGCACAGTCCTTTTATGAACCATCTCTTTTTCAACCTGTCTGCTAGCTTACTTTCCATCTTATTTTCTAATTCTTTTAACTTTCTAGCATATACACGAACTGTTTCATTTTTCCCTTGTTTCATACTGTAGAATGTTGCTACTATCTCATTGTCGTCTCGTAGCAGTTGTAACTTTGTAATAAATTCCTTCTTTATGTTTTCCCATGTCGTTAGCTTTGCCAGATCGGTGTCAGAAAACCAATCAATTGCTACACCTCGTAAGGTGGCTGGAAATTGCCTTGCCCATTCGTTGGGGTCGCTTTCTCCATTCGCTGTCCAAATCATTTTGCAAGTTTTGCAGTGTTTGATTGGGTCAGCCGTGCCATCCCCGTCAAACTTTGGTAACTTTTCCTTTGGACTGGCCATCGGTACCCTTTCTTTCTTTTGTTGTACATTGTTGTCTATACCGTTGTTGTTTTGTACTTCCGTACTGCTCTAAACACCAGGGTTACAGACACCTACGTTCTCAAGTGGCGTGAAGGCTTCCTCAAGGACTTGGTTGTTTTGATTAAACTGTATTTGCTCGTCAGGTGTATCAGGGACGAAGAGTTCACCCCACGCTCAAGTTCCTTCGACACTCCAAGCCGCGTTGGTCCTTTCCCTTCCGTCTGGATTCCCTCTGGGCATATACCAATTTGCCAATTCTTTCTTTGTTCCTTCGATCACCCTTCGCCTTTCTCAGGCTTCTTCTATCAACCTTTCCAACTTGGCGACTGCACTTCGTTCATCCATGCTCCCGTGGTACTGTGGTCACCTCCTGTGCCACCATTGCCGTACCCTTCGACGAGTTGTTGGAGTCTGTCCCTCCGATTGCTTTGTTGTGTGCGATTTAATACTTCTCATGCCACCCTTATGTCATCATCTTCTGGATTCTCATTTCTATCTTTATTCAATGTGTTTGGCATTCATAGCACCCTGTCCTTATACGCAACGGTGCCAAATGTTTGCCGTATAGGGTAAACGGTTTATTAATACATTCAAACAGTAGACAAGAACATGTAACCAAGAAGTATTCCTTTTATTATTCTCATGTATGTAGAAGATACTACAATATTCGATATGATTGATTACAATGATGATGATGAACCCTTTGGCAAGTTGTTGGAGTTTGTGCCTCTGGTCGCTTTGTTGTGTATGGTTTAATACTTCCCGTGCCACCCTTATGCCGTCATCTTCTAGATTCTTATTTCTATCTTTATTCAATGTGTTCGGCATTCATAGCACCCGGTCCTTATAGGCAACAATGCCAAATGTTTACCGTACAAGGTAAACGGTTTATTAATACATTCAGACAGTAGACAAGAACATGTAACACAGAAGTATTCCTTCTATTATTCTCATGTATGCAGAAGATACTACAATATTCGATATGATTGATTACAATGATGATGATGATGATTACAAAGTCCATTTTGGAAGATGTACATATACCTTCCCGAAGGGGTGACTCAACCATCACACGCCCATTTAGATACTATTCTACCCTTCGGCTACAATATAGATTTTACCGACAACACAATAAAAATTAATTAATATTCCCCTCAAGCAGACTGGGTCTCAGCTCTTGAGGAAGTAGAAAATGTCAAACAAAGATGAAGGGTAAGAATTTATACAATGTGATGAGATCCTAGAAAGAAGGGCAGCAACAACTCATTGATCACTTTGTCCAACTCATTGATCACTTTGTCCAAAAAGAGCAACGTGAGGAAACCAAATAACCAAATTATGCCACTACATCTTTGGGTGGCTATATAAAAGAATCGGAACATACCTATAAAATCAATCAATATTTGCACAAAAAGGTCATGTCATAGGAAGTGGACATGAAAACCAACAAGAGGACTTGGACACTCTCGATTCTAAATATGGGACTTAAAGTATTGAATTTCGAGTATGCATCTCCTTCACGAGTCAAAATTTAAAATCAAGGATGGAAGTAAACACACTCCAAATAGTCTTTGTAAAGAACTGCAAATCAAGTTGGGGAAGCTTACAATCCCCTCATGTGACGTATTCAACAAACCCTCAGCCCGAGCTTGGATCCAGAAGTTCAGTTATTATTTTTATTGAGCCTTAATTACAAGAAGTAAGCAATCAAATTTGCAATCCTTCAAATAGAAGAAGTTGCACATGAGTGTTAGTACCACAACGTATTCAATCAAGGAATTTCATAAGATGATGACAAATAGGTTTGAGACACAAGGCCCCAATGAACACTTTTAGAGTGTTAGTGCAGAAATGGCTCCAAAGCTCAATGGATGCATATGTGACTGATTTCCATAGTGTAATAGTGATGGAACCTAATGTTTCAGAATTGCATTTGACTTTCCTCGTGAAGGGGTTGAATGCATCCCTTAGAAGCTCTTGAACCAAATAGCAATTGGCCATTAAAAGAGCCCTGACATCAGAAACCACTATACCAAGTGGATTCTTCAAAGGGTCTGCCACTCAAGTTGTGAACCTAGGAACTTACAACAACAAGAAGGCACTCGATACAGATTGCTTTTCCAAAACTTGGAAGTGACACTTTCATTACCTATGGGTCATTAAGGGATAGGACAAATCTCCAAGAATTAGTAAGGTGGCATAGCTCACATTGACATGTGGAGGAAGCAGTTAAGCTTTAGCTACAAGAAGTATTGAAGGGTAGGTCCATTGGATTGAGGTGATCATAATGATGAGATGGAGTCATGCATAGAGGCACGAGTGTGGATGAAGATGAGGTATCACCAATAGGCATATGCGGTAACAAGGCCTTCAGTTCTTTGAGGAAGGAAACCAGTTTGCACCAAAGTACCACTATTTTCAATCTGAGCGTTGAACTGGAGGGCAACACATAACGATACTCATTAATGGGGAAGAAAATGATAATCTCACCAATTTTGGGGTGGTATTCCAGTTTAAGTTGAAAGCTTCAGAGTTTTCAAGGTTTTAAGTTGCAGTGGCAAATGGTTACTCATTGGCATGTAAGTAGGTCATTCATCAACTACACATGACATTAGATGGGTATGCTACAACCCATGAGTAATGTAAGTGATACCAGAGCTTATGGTTAAAAAAATGGTTCTGCTTCTTCTAAATCACTTCATGTGCAAGGGCATTGATGGAAAGTCAAGAAGTGTTTGGTCATGTTCATGTGCTGAAATCAAATTTCTGAAGGAGAAACCGGGATTCAGAAAATATTGAGGCTCATGGACTTGCCTTGAGGTAGATATGTGAATCTTTTTAAGATTTGGACTCTGGAGGCATGGGGTACTTTTTCTCAAACATTAAACCCATAAAGGCAAAGTTGTTAATAAGAATTCCAACAGGAATCAGGATATCCAAAGGATGATCAAGGAACCAATAATGATGTGAACAAGATAGGTTCTCATGGTGGTGACACCGAGGGTGGTTACAAAGGAAAGTAGGGCATGAAGGGATGCTACTAGTGGCAAGTAAACTAAGGATACTTGTACACTCGACATTACCAACGAGAGAACATTGGTCAAGAACAATCCGGGCATTCTGCTAAGTGTCTGTGAATAGATAGCCATGATGAGTATGTTGCCAATGCATTGGAGGAGTTCTATATGAGGAATAGCACTATGTTGCAATAGACTAAAACATTTACTCCTTGGTAAAATGGTAAACAAAGCAAAAGAAACAATTGGAATTATGTTGAGATAGCATGATGTATGCTATAAGACAAAGCTACACAAGATACACTTTTGATACAAGACCATAAGAGATGTCACGTCACATGAACTGCAGCATGGTAGGAACCCTACCATTACTTGTTAAGGTGTTTATTAGTGTGGCATTGGCTCATATTCTGAATGAGAGTCCTAAGAATTAAATGTGGGAACTTGCAGACCATTCCAAATGATTGAAGATTTACAATTTATAGAACTCAACAAAAAGATTAGGTGATCATTTTGAGAAATGGTGTGTTCAATGATACAATAATATTTGAAAGGCCTGAGAGTCACAAAACCATTTCACAATTTTTTTTCCATTCAGTGTGGATACAGTACTCAAGATGGATGAGCAAACTCCTCCTGTTGTGACTGTGGAGTAGATTGCTTAAGATGATGAGGCTGTAAATGTGGAAATAGGTAGAGTCATGTGGTGTGGTTCGGTTCAGCTTTAGGTTATCCTCGCCAAAGACTCTAGTATGTGATATTCTTATTGAATACATTTGAAATGACAAACTAAGGCTTACATTTACTTTCCAAACAAACAAGCATTCCACATAGAGGGAACTCCCATCTCCCAACCTGTATGCATTTGATCTGTTGAAGCAGTTTAATGTCCATAAGTGCAAACCATAAGCTACCCAGTGGTTATGAGTCAAATTTTAATGACCAAATGTAAAACAACACAATTGCTGCTACATCATGTAGGGAGCTTGATGGAAACCCATCATGGTTAATTCAAGCCAGGTTGTATCTTTGAATCTTTCCTTTGCAACTGGGATAGCGTATAGATATATGTACTCGTGACAAATATACAGGGTGTTCAGTGCAAACTTCAATTTGGGAAAAAAATATTGACTCTTGGCAACCTACTTTGCACTGTGTGTTCAATTTGGATTCTGGTCCTGTTGCATGATCTTGAAAGTAATACGAGTATTGCAATATCCATTAATATATGTAGACAGATAGATATATGAGAGGGTGGGGGAGGCAAGAGAGAGCAAACGCCCTGGTGATGTTGGTACTAGGATGGGGTTCTCACCTGTCTACATACATCATATTTAAGTTTTGAACATGTTACCTTCGCAAAATAAGCTAATTTAAAAATATTAATTTAGTTTATAATTTATAGCCACTAAAACTTGCCAGTTGGTGTATGTCAACAAATATTGCAATATTCATAAAGATGACCAACCACTGCAACTATACCAATACTTCAACAGTCATGCAAATCTTATTATCCCTATGCATCTCTGAAAGCAAAGGCATTTACTGTCTCTGAGTTTTAGTTGTCTCATCCGGAACATCCGAAATTCTGTCTAATGCTGTCCATCTCAATGCACCCAATAAAGGAGATGCAAATTCTATCTAAAATTCTCCAGACCAATACAAACAAAAAGATAAAAATCAGGCATCCTATGGTGTTTTTCCAAGACAAAGTTTTTATTGAACATTTAGATAGCAAAACTCTTGCTTGAGTACTCTTGATTGTTTCCTTTCTTAAGGATTCACATGGTATTATGAGGCATCACTATCATATTAGTCTAATATTTCTCAATCACCAAATGTGCATTTTGTAAGGGACTTGATCCAAGAGTTATAATGTAAAAAGCAACATTATTATAAATTGATCAACCCACTTAATTTAAAAAAGGCTTTGGACATTTTACCCTTTCGATAATTCTGCAAGTTGCGGGTACAATTCACTTTCTCTCAATTTTATAATGGCTGTTGAGGTCGTATTCATTGCCTGGTTTGCAACCATTATCAAAGACTGCAGTCTCTTGATGGATGCTTTGGTCTTATCTATCTTAATCACATTTTCTCCTTTGATTTCCTGACTCTGCAGTGCTGCCAATTTCTTCTCCTGCTCTATCTTTCTAGCTTCTCCACTCTGCAGATAAAATCAGCATAAATCAATTCACAAGCAAACTATAGTACTAATATGGGAAAACTTGTAGCTCAAATGCTCAATTATAAATCTGATTTCCAATTTAAAAAACATATAAAAGCAAGCAAATCAGTCTTGCAAGGATTAAATAATTTCCAAATTCCTTCTTTTTGAATGCCTCACTATTGCAACAAAAACATTCAAGGAAGACATCACAGAAACACCATGAACAAGTTCATAAATATTCTTGCACATTCCTGGAACCGTCTTTCATATCTAATAGTTCACTTACAGACATGAGAATATATAAGTTAAGAAATACTACACTGGACATCTGTGAGCAGAAATTACCCTGACTTCCTGATAAAGCTTCTTCTCCCATGCAAGAAGCCTCTCCAATGTGGAGCAATGGCTCCCATGTGTTCCAGATGTATCAAAGATACTAGGTTCCAGAGTATATCTGATAGCGAGAGGTGGCTTTGAAGCCCATGTCCAAGGCAGAGAATTAAATACATTGGAGGAGTGATAGAGGTTCTCTGCAACATGAATGACAAAAAATATTTGAGATTTTATTGTATAAAATCACTGAAGGAGAAAAACTAAGAACTTCAAATGGCATTGACCAAAAAATGGCATTGACCAAAACATGACAATGCCACTTACCCACTAAAGCCTACGCAAACTTCCAATGGCACAGCTCTAAACCAAATGAAATTGCATTGCAATAAGATTGAATACTTCCTGACCCCACAAAACCCACATTCGCTTCAAATGGGTATTTAAAGATTTTTTACCAACACAAGCACTTACAAAACTAATTCAAGAACACATAAACTTCAAATGGCATCTATAAACCAAAAACCATGGAGAATTCTGCTTCACCATTAAACGCACATGGCAAAACTTACAAACAATTGCACAGGCTTTTCAACTGGTATGAGATTAAAGTTTAAATCCATTACAAGAGCTCACTTGCAATAGGAAAGAATAGCCCCTCCATAAAGAGAAAATAATGGCAAAGGAAAAATTCATGGCTCTGTATACTATGTAAGGCACAAACTAGAAAAACCACTCCAGAACTTAACAAAAGCACCCAGTAAGCACAATTGAGAACATAGAGCTTTACTTTACCAAACACCCCTACACACATCAAGTAGACTGCAATTAACTCTCAACAAAAGGACACTGTAGTAGGATTGTATAGCCTTAGTAAAAGAAAATGTGGAACAAACCCAAAAAGCAGTGCTTTGTGAGTTTTCTTTAACACACTCCACAAACTACCGGGCAAATCTACTTACAAAAACACCCACGAGGCAAAAGAGATAAAACGCAGTCAAATGGCATGACTCAAAACCCAACACACAGATTCGCTAAACCAAGAAGAATACTGCATGTGGGAATAATTCAAATCTTAAGGCGTTTAAACACACAAATTAAAAAACGTAGTATATAAAAAACGAAAAAAAAGGAGGCTAGGGCTCATACTCTTGGTCTCAAATTCGTTGTGAGCCCTACGAGTCTCGAGAAGCTTTGAAACCTCCTTCCCAGCATCAGAGGCCTTGATAAAATAGTCTTCCAGATCCTTGACGATATCTCCAAAATCCTTGTGCTTTTTAGCAACTACCATCGGCATTTCAATGTCCTTTGTGTACCAGCTGGTAACCGAAGAGACATCATCTTGATAATCCAATCCAGTAGATTTCCCTGCCGCTGGTGCTGCTCTGCTGGCACTCTCCAAATGTGATTCATCCTCGTCCTCCTCATATTCACTAGAGTCATCATCTTCCATTTCTGCAGTTCTATCCTCGGACATCTGATCAGCCTCTTGTTTTGGTTTTTTATATTCATGGCGGTGGATCTGAGGAGATGAGGAAGTATAGAAGGGCTCCCATGCATTCCATAGGGAAGAGCCGTGGCAGGAGGAAGGGGTGTTAGCCCACATGTCATCTGAGTTCCGATCTCCAGTATGGATCGGTGGAGGTGGGGGAGGAGGCTTAGGTGAGCCATACTCAGAAGAAGATATAACGTGGGGAAATTGCCTGGATGACATACGAGAGCTCACTACACTGGGGCTAGCAGAAGGACTGCTCTCTAATGGTGGCGGCGGTGGAGGTGGTTGAAATTTCATATGGCGCTTGGACTGAGAGCGAGATACCACTGATGGAGTTGTCGGTGTTACATTTTCCTCAATCACATGATTGTCATTTCCCAAGTTCATTACCATGGATTCTCCCTCTGCAAATTGCCTAAGAGCATTTCCAGTGTGTCTTAACGCTCTGAGGTAGGCACTGTGAGCAGCTGCAAATTGGTGCCTTGAATTCACAGCCTGCTTCATTAATCTCCGCCTCTCCTTGCATCTTGACACAATTTCTTCATTATCCACCTTGGACGACACACAACCCCCCATCTTCACACTACACCAAAACCCACCTACTCACTTCATTCAAAATTTGAAATCTCGCAAGACAAATCAATCCCAATCCAATCCAATGTAATCCATAACGTCATGATATTGCCACCATTGATCCTAATACTGATGTGCCATCCGCAAACAAGCATACCCACATCTTATAACCCCAAAATGATACAGTTAGTGAAAATACAACCACAACGTTGCATCTCCACACTAACCACAAAACCTAATTAAATTTCAAACATGCATAGTAAGCCAAACAATCATAACAATGCCACCATTGTTGCTCTTCCTCCTCTACGAATAATCTAAAAATGCAACCACTTCTTGTATCTTCAAAATGGTATTCACACTCCCATCTTCACCTCCAAAACCCACGCCTCCTCACTACTTTTAACAAATTACAGCATCGCAGAGCAAATCAATCTCAACCATCATAATGCTGCCGCCATCATTTCTGTACTTCCTAGACCAGCCAAAACAACCTCACCCACTTCTTTATCAACTGAATTTCATAGTCATTGAATATACCTCCATAAACACACTCAAACTATTCCCTTTGCTCTATTCACAATTTCCATTCTTGCAGACTAAAAATCAATCCCAATTTATTCCCGTACATCATGTTGTCCGTCATTTATCCTCACTCCAGTACTAATCACCAACAACCACACCCACAACAATGCCGATATGATCATTTAATTCATCTCCGCATCACACCCATGAAAACTACAATGTATAGGAATCCAATCCCTCATTGTACTGCTCCCATTGCTCCATTTTCCTGCACTAGTCACCAGCACCCACAGCCACATAATATATCGACATCATTGCATGCTCATTCCATACGACTCCAGGCTGTAAAAGGAGTACTTTTTTAACTTTAAACTCCATTAGCTGATACAGTAACAAACGATCTACAGAAACCTACAATTACACCAACTGGAACTATTCAACAAACCTACATTCATACACATTCATTTTTTTCACATTCACACATTTTCTCTGCTACCTTCCCTTCCATCCATCAAACATGTTTGTGCTGCTGGAAGTTGAAGCATATCCTTTCTGTACCGACGTGGTCTGACCCACAAATATATCAGAATAATTATTAAAATCCCGAAGCATGCAACTGTAATGTCTATACGGCTTGTTTTCTGTCTTTACCTGAGTTTATACACGCTTGAAGTACGTATATACACGTTTAAAAAAATCTACGCACAATCAAAGTTCAATATTGAGATTATTGGGGACAAAGGTGTTCCTCTGGTTAAGCACCTTAAAAATTGTGTTTTTCTTCTTCTTTTTTAATATTGAAGGTGAAAAAAACATTTTATATACCGATGCGAAATTAAAAATGAAATTTGTACTCGCTATAACTAACTTTTTAGAATCTCAAGAGCCTTCGTTAGAATGAACATCATACATGTTCTTGAAGATTTATGAATTAAGAAAATTTGGTTTATAAAATATTTTAATAAAAAGTTGTGTCTTTGTTTATAGTTTCCTGTATTCTTTAAAAAAATTGGTAGTATTGTTAAAATATGAATTTGTATAACATAAGGAAAAAGACGTAGAAGTCACTTTGGGTAACTTTGCACATCTATACTGCTAGACTGTAAGTTGGATTTTTGTCATTTTTTTCAATGTACCTTTGTAGGTGAGTGAAGAGCTTAAAGCTAAGGTTTCAGCTTTGGGTATTCATGAATCTCTCTATAGGGATCATGGAGTTCAAATGGTCAAAAAGTATCATTTCATAATGCTCGCCCAATACCCCACTATGTTCATGTACCAATAGTTGTTCACTCAAAAAACATTAGTACTTGTAGTTAAATGTGATATTGCTATCATGATTTATTTGTTAACATTATCAGATTTCCACAATCCATTTAGAATGAGAGCAATGTTTCTGGATTAGATTGTGTCAGTTTTTTTAGCATCTATGTTTTGGATCACACTACGTGATCCATCATCAAGATTTATTTGGTAAAATCTTGATAGCAATATCACAATTTGACTTGCTATGGAAAATATCTCCTACTTATCTTGTAGTTAAATGTTCCAGTACTCTTTATGAATGTCCCAATAGTGGTGCACAAATTGGTCAATCACCAACCAAAAAGCTTAAAGAGCTAAAAATGATCGACTATTAGTATGTGTGATCATCCCTGGTTCGATATTAAGTCTATTCCCCCAATATATTTATACTATTTTTAAAAAATTATATTTTTATAGTATTGTAGATACAAATTATGAAAAAATTTACACTAATGGAAAACTCTATTGACATATAAATTTTAATTTTCTAACATGTTGTTTCAAAGAATAATTGTGAATTATTAGAAAAACATATATTGAAATAGCATACATCAAAAAAAAATCTTTCAAAACGATGAAAAAAAACCCTTGGCTTCATTGATTCCTATGTCGACAATGGGGGTTGCTCGAATGTGTAGTTGTTGTTGCGAGTGGATCTATTGGGGCGAGCCTCTATCTACAAGTTTTAAGGATCTAGTGTCTCCTCTTTCTACGGAGGGGAGTGTTTCTCCTCCAGTTGTTGGGTCTAAGGTGCTTCAATCAGGGGGGACTCTCATCATATTTTTGTTATCTCTTTATGTTGTTGATGAAGCAATTTTAAGAGAAGTTGTGGCATGAAAAGAGGTTGTGGTGGGGGGTTTGGGGGTTTTGAATGGGCTCTCTTATGCCCAATATGTAAAAGGTCGGGGTTTGAGGGCTAACAGCAAGCTTGTCTCTAAACCCTTCCTGACCTGTAAATCTATTACAATTGATTTGGAGGAAGATACAGTTTGAAAGATTGAGCAAAGACCTACGAACTTTGAGGAGGATGGTGTTATTTGTCGTTTCAAGGGCTTCCAGCCCTCTCTTAAGGAGCTTAACATTTGGATCGTTAAGCACTGGGAGCCATATTTAACAAGTGATGTTCAAATATTTCCTATGGTGAAGGGTTTCTTTATTGCTAGATTTTATCTAGAGGAGGATAGGAAAACCTTTCGATGTGACCATTTTTTCACATAGGAGGATCACTACCATCTGATGATCAAACCTTGGCACAAAGACTTCAATCCTACTACTAAATTTTTCTACAAAATGCCTTTATGGGTATGACTTCCTAACCTCTCTCTTCATCTCTAGTATGATTCTATTCTTGAGGAAGTAGGTGAGGCTTTAGGTGATTTTTTAATGGTGGATTTAGAATCATTTGATATTTTGCATTCTACCTATGCTCGAATTCTTGTGGATATTGATGTGTCCAAAAGTCTTTCGGCACAGATCAAACTGCGTAGTCCTGTTGGATCCTAGATTTAGTCTTTAGATTATGAAGGTCTTTCGTTCAGATGCAAGATTTGCTTCAATACTAGGCATGTTGTGGCAAAGTGTGAGGCTAAAAAGGTTAAATCTAAGAAAGCCTCCTCATGGTGGAAAGGTACTTTGTTGCAACATTATTTGATGTCCAAGAGGCAGTCTTCTATGGTGGAAGCTCCCACTGAGGCTATTGTTGATTGTCAGGAAGAAGAGTTTGTCCCTTCTCCTAATAATGGGATGGTAGCTAGTCTTGATCAGGAAGATTTTGGTGTTGTTGTCCCTTTTGTGGCCTCTAGAATCAGTACAGTTGTTGATGTTGATCGAATCAATGTTGATGCCTCCTCCCAACATGTGCCCAAAGAGTCTTTTGTTGCTAGAAAATTCCAATATAATAGTTCAGTGGCTTATAGGGGAAGATCTAAAGCTAATGGATCTATCTTAAATGGTGGATCTAGAATTGTTGATGTTGAAACTGTTGCCCTATCATTACTAGTGTACGGGCTATTGATGTTGTCAACTCTATTGATTTGTTGGCCTAACATCATGTGGCTATCAAGATTGAGGAGGGATGGATAAGGGTAAAAGGCAAACATTTGAAGAAGATTTCGTCCAAATCTTCTCCTTTTCCCACGAGTTGGGGGATAAGGGGAAATCTTAGTTCTATTGTCTTTCTAATTTTTTCGGGTGGTCAGGTTATCACAAGTTTATTCTTTTTTCCCACTAGCCAATGTGTGTGGGTGTGATGAGATGTCAGGATCCCCCTTTTTTGTCTATGTATGTTGTGTCTATGTCTTGTTTCTTTTTTGTAGAACTTATTGCATATCATTCGATTTAGTTTGCAGACTGCTTGGCTTTGCAAATGCTCTGATTCTGGCTTTCAAGGTCCCTCCAAACCCTATTTTGTTAATAATCTAACATACATCACAAATATCCTATTGAGAGTTCGGCTAACCCTACATCCTAGAGGTCACATGATACCTCTTGTTAGTGGAAAGAAAAATAAGAAAGCCCCTGCCCAAACGTCCTCCAAAAAGAAGCTAAAACTTCACTCTCCCATTGATCTGGATGATTTAGATGTGGAACTAAGACGTGGGCGTAGATGCTCTCACAAGATTGTCACTAACTGATGCAGGAGCATCCAGAGGTATAAGGGCAATCATGTGTCACCCAAAAAAAAATGTACTTAGACTTAGTTTTTGTTTCATGTGTTTTCATTTTTGGACACCCATTTGGGTCAAATAAAGGTTCCAACTCTCATAGTTCCACTATCAGTGTGCTAGAAAATCTTGAAAAAATAGGAGCATGTAATCGGGCCATCATTTTGGTAAACTAGAAGGTGTGAATTGGCCAGATGAATGTAATTGTGATTTAGAACATTCCAGAAAAAGAATCAGGTCAAAAGGCCCCACGGTTTGAAAGTTATTGCAATTTTTCGGGTTTTGGAGACCTCCTAAGAATGCTTCAAAGTCAAGTTAGGGGCATTAAATGACCTCTAAAAGGGACAAAAAATGGGGGACAAGCAAAGATCATGCATAGGGCTATAGAGCGCTTTGAGAGCTTTCAAAAAATGTAAACGGTTCGTCAATCGGAGCTACGGTTCAAAAGTTATGCCTCCCGAAAGTTCGGTTACCATTTCTGGATTCTTCTAGATTTGCGCCGACTTCTAACGCAGCTTCTAGAGCCTTCTATTTGGTTGGTGGATGCCTACTAGCACTTTCTAGAATGTATTCCTAGTCCTGAACCCTCTGGGGTCTATTTAAGGAGATTTTTGGCATTGTAAAAGGCAGTTCGGAGTGGAGTTAGAGAGGAGGTACTGAAAGGAGAAATTATCTCCAGATTTATGCTATTGTAAGCCCTTAGGGCATGTTTTGAATTTTATTTTCTCTGTACTGAATGTACTAGCTTATTTTTTTCAGTTAATACAATTTATCTTTTCTGTTGTGTCCATTCTGTTCTTGGGTTGTGTCCCCATCAAGTGGTATCAAAGCTGGTTTTCCTGAGTGTGTAGATAGAGCGCCAACTGTGAGGCAGTTTGCACCAGGACTGTGTGGTTGTGGGTTTGAGTTAAGAAGATGCCTCCACGAAGAGAGCATGGCAGAAGGGCCAGAGCTATTAATCCTGAGGAGGTTAGAGCCCTCCAAAGGCAGGTACAAGCATTGCAAGAGGAGCTCCGTAGAGGAACAATTGTGGCTGCAAGTGATGAAAGTGAAGATGACAACGAAGAAGACGAAATTGGACGAGAAGGGGAATTTGACAGGGAAGTTCTAAATCATGTAGAGGAAAGGCTTTTTAGGGCCATTACTAAGTTTTGGAAAAGACCTACAATTGAAGTGGGTGTATTTTCAGGAAATTTGAAACCAGATGAGTTGATCGATTGGATCAATGAACTGGAAGAATACTTTGAGTATGAGGATATCAGGGACCCAGATAGGGTTAAGTTTGCAAAGGCCAAACTGAAAGGCCGTGCCAAAATCTGGTGTCAAGAGGTTCAATTGGAAAGAAACAGAAGAGGAAAGGAGAAGATCACAAGGTGGGATCGCATGGTGGACAAATTGAAGAAGCAGTTCATTCCTATGGACTACAAGCTTGATTTGTTTAAGAAGATGCATGGGTTAAAGCAAGCAGGAAGATCAGTCCAAGAATATACAGAGGAGTTTTACCGACTCTTGATTAGAGCAGGGCATGCAGAAGCAAATAAGGAGAAGGTTGCTCGTTATATCAATGGGTTGCGACCTAGCATCCAAGAGGAATTAAGTCTGGTAAGAATGACCAGCATTGAAGAGGCATACCAGTTTGCCCTACGAGTTGAAGAGAAGTTGAATAAAAGGTTTGAAGGAAGGCAAAGAGGGCACGGTCAAGGAGGAAGGGGAAGCAATAGGTCATTTGGAGGCCGCAATGAAACCCAAAAGAAAAATGAAGATGAGGGTACTAGTAGGAACCAGAGGAATGAGGGTTTCAACCGCTCCCGTGACCAAGACTTTGGAAATCAGAGAGGAAGAGGTAGAGGACGTGGACAAGAAAGAGGAGGCTTCCGTGGTACCTGTTTCCATTGCAATGAAGAAGGTCATCATGCCTTTGAATGCCCCCAACGACAAGCAAGGACAGATAGGAGAGCTGAGGGCCAAGCTAGGGTTGCTCATGTGGATGAAGATGCACAATCATCACATTCAGAGGATGCAGAAAGAGGAGAGACCTTGGTAAATGAAAGAGTCCTACTAAGTGGTGAGATTGAACCAGGACAACAGAGGAGTTTGTTCCGTGCCAGATGCAAGTGTGAGGATAAATGTTGTGACGTGATCATTGATGGTGGTAGCACTGATAACTTGGTATCAAAAGAGATGGTCTCTAAGCTGAAGCTCAAGAGGGAGAAACATCCCCAGCCCTATCGGATTGCTTGGGTAAAAGATGATCATAAGGTCCTGGTAAGTGAACAATGTTTAGTGAAATTCAAAATTGGGAGTTACCATGATGAAGTTCTCTGTGATGTTATTTCGATGGATGTTTGCCATCTATTGTTGGGTAGACCATGGCAGTTTGATAGACATGCAATACATGATGGACATGCAAACACATACTCTCTGACAAAGGATGGAGTTCGCCACAAATTGAAGCCCATGAAAAAGGAAGGTGAAAAGGTATGTAGCAGTGCTAGGATTTATCTTGTTGATGAAAGAAAGTTTTTAAATGGCATGAAACATCAGCATATGTGCTATGCTTTGATTCCTAGGAAAGATAAAGAAGGTAGTAGTGAAAAACCACTTGAAGTCTCATATTTACTAGGGGAGTTTGGAGATATTATCTCTGATAATGTTCCAGATGGATTGCCACCAGTAAGGCAAATCAGTCGTCAGATAGATTTGATTCCAAGAGCTAGTTTGCCTAACAAGGTTGCTCACAGGATGACTCCTACTGAAACAGAGGAGCTAAATAGACAGGTTCAGGAGCTGTTGAGGAAGGGCTTGATTCAAGAGAGCCTGAGTCCATGTGCAGTACCTGCAATACTCGCACCAAAGAAGGATGGAGAGTGGAGGATGTGTACAGATTCTTGAGCTATAAATAGGATAACCATCAAGTACTGGTTTCCTTTGCCAAGGATGGATGATCTTATGGACTGCTTAAGTGGAGCTCAGTACTTCACAAAGATAGATCTCAAGAGTGCCTATCATCAAATACGGATTCAAGAGGGAGATGAGTGGAAAACAACCTTCAAGACCAAGGAGGGTGTTTATGAGTGGTTAGTCATGCCCTTTGGATTGACGAACGCCCCAAGCACCTTCATGCGGCTCATGAATGAGGTACTTAAGAAGTTCTTGGGAAAATTTGTTATTGTCTATTTGGATGATATTTTAATTTTCAGCAAGACTTTGGAAGAACATTTATTGCATATTCGTAGTGTCCTTGAAAGGCTAAGGGAAGAGAAACTGTTAATTAATCTGAAGAAGTGTATCTTTGCAAAAAGGGAGTTAGTCTATTTGGGGTTTGTTATATCACCTGAAGGTCTCAAAATGGATCCAGAGAAGGTAAAAGCCATCTTGGAATGGCCTACTCCAAGGTTTGCTACTAAGGTAAGATCATTTCATGGTTTGGTTAGTTTTTACAGGAAGTTTATTAAGAATTTCAGTGGCATATGTGCACCCCTAACTGATACAATAAGAGGGGATAGAAAAGAGTTCAAATGGACTGCAACAGCTGCGAGAAGTTTTGAATTGCTGAAGAAGAAGGTAACATAACAACCTGTGTTGGCACTTCCAGATTTTAGAAAGGTTTTCCAGGTGGATTGTGATGCCAGTGGCAGCGCTATTGGGGTTGTATTAAGCCAAGAAGGTAAGCCTATTGCATATTTTAGTGAAAAATTGAATGATGTAAAGAAGAAGTATTCT
The DNA here is from genome assembly GCA_028749045.1 of Cupressus sempervirens. Taxonomy (NCBI): domain Eukaryota; kingdom Viridiplantae; phylum Streptophyta; class Pinopsida; order Cupressales; family Cupressaceae; genus Cupressus; species Cupressus sempervirens. The sequence goes on from CM053788.1 coordinate 28,453,769, forward strand.
GTTTATGATCAAGAGTTCTATGCAATAGTTCAGGCCTTAAAGAAATGGAGGCATTATTTATTGCCAAAGGAATTTGTTTTGTATACTGATCATTAGGCATTATAGTACCTAAATAGCCAAGGTAAATTGAATCAGAGGCATATAAAGTGGGTAGAGTTCTTGCAGAGTTATACATTTGTGTTGAAGCATAGAATTGGAAAATCTAACATGGTTGTAGATGCACTAAGTAGGAGACAGATGTTGCTTACAGTAATGCAGGTTGAAGTAGTTGGGTTTGATGAACTCAAGAATTTGTACCTCGAGGATCCTGATTTTGCTGAAGCATGGAAAACTTGTAAAGAACCTGTTGCTGTAGATAGAACCAAGTGGTTAGACTATTTGATTCAGGATGGCATGTTGTTCAAAGGTAGTCAATTGTGCATTCCAAGGAGTTCCATGAGGGAAAATCTGATTAAGGAGAAACACAGTGGAGGGATGGCAGGACATTTTGGTTGAGATAAGACCATTGCCATTCTTAGAGAACATTATTTTTGGCCTCAAATTTCACAGGATGTGAAGAAGTTTTTACAGACTTGCCAGGTTTGTCAAGTTGCTAAGGGGTTTAGTCACAATACTGGCCTATATCAGCCATTGCCTATTCCATCAAGGCCATGGGAGGACATAAGTATGGATTTTGTTCTTGGATTACCAAGGACACAAAGGGGTAATGACTCAGTATTTGCGGTGGTTGATAGGTTCTCCAAAATGGCACATTTCATTCCATGCCACAAAACTCGTGATGTTGTCCATATTGCAGACTTGTTTTTCAAAGAGGTGGTAAGACTACATGGTCTTCCAAGGAGCATAGTTTCTGACAGAGATACTAAATTTGTGGGGTATTTCTGGAGGACATTGTGGAAAAAGTTAAGAACTGACTTGAAATTCTATTCCACGCATCACCCACAAACTGATGGCCAAACAGAAGTGGTAAATAGAAGTCTGGGCAATTTGCTGAGATGTTTAGTTGGGGATAAGCCCAAGGGATGAGATTTGATTCTACCACAAGCAGAGTTTGCTTACAATAACTCTATAAATAGGAGTACTGAAAAATCACCATTCCAAATTGTATATGGGAATAGCCCAAGGACTACACCAGAATTGAGGAAGATAGAACAAGGGGAGAGGACAAGTGCTGAAGCGGAAGAATTTGCTGAACATATCAAGCGTCTACATGAGGAGGTTCAGGCACACATTACCAAGATGAATCAAGAGTATAAAGCTAGGGCTGATCAAAGGAGAAGACATAAGGAATTCCAAGTAGGGGATCTAGTCATGGTGCACTTATGAAAAGAAAGATTTCCAGTCGGTACTTACAACAAGCTGAAAATGAAAAAATTTGGCCCCTGCAAAATTTTGAAGAAACATGACTCAGGAAATGCATATGAGGTGGAGCTGCCAGATGGTATTCACATTTCTCCCATTTTCAACATTGCAGATTTGACAGAGTATCATGATGATGGTGTAGATGAGGAGCTGGTGTTAGAGCCATGTCTGATTCCTGCTTCTAAGAAGGAGGAGATAGAAGACATTCTAGATCATCGTGTGGGTAGGAGTACCAGAAACAGGCAGTATGAAGAGTATTTGGTCAAATGGAAAGGACGATCGATCGAGGACTCAACTTGGATTTCAGCAGCTGAGGTTTCCCATTTGGGATTTCCTCTACCATTCATAAAGTGATAGGGTCACTTTTCAATCTACCCTGGGTGTCTGATGCAGGAGCATCCAGAGGTATAAGGGCAATACTGTGTCACCCAAAAAAAATGTACTTAGACTTAGTTTCGGTTTCATGTGTTTTCATTTTTGGACACCCATTTGGGTCAAATAAAGGTTCCAACTCTCATAGTTCCACTATCAGTGTGCTAGAAAATCTTGAAAAAATAGGAGCATGTAATTGGGCCATCATTTTGGTAAACTAGAAGGTGTGAATTGGCCAGATGAATGTAATTGTGATTTAGAACATTTCAGAAAAAGAATCAGGTCAAAAGGCCCCACGGTTTGAAAGTTATTGCAATTTTTCAGGTTTTGGAGACCTCCTAAGAATGCTTCAAAGTCAAGTTAGGGGCATTAAATGACCTCTAAAAGGGCCAAAAAATGGGGGACGAGCAACGCTCGTCCATAGGGCTATAGAGCGCTTCGAGAGCTTTCCAAAAATGTAAACGGTTCGTCAATCGGAGCTACAGTTCAAAAGTTATGCCTCTTGGAAGTTCGGTTACCGTTTTTGGATTCTTCTAGATTTGCGCCGACTTCTAACGCAGCTTCTAGAGGCTTCTATTTGGTCAGTGGATGCCTACTAGCACTTTCTAGAATGTATTCCTAGTCCTGAACCCTCTGGGGTCTATTTAAGGAGATTTCTGGCATTGTAAAAGGCAGTTCGGAGTGGAGTTAGAGAGGAGGTACTGAAAGGAGAAATTATCTCCAGATTTATGCTATTGTAAGCCCTTAGGGCATGTTTTGAAGTTTATTTTCTTTGTACTAAATGTACTAGCTTATTTTTTTCAGTTAATACAATTTCCCTTTTCTGTTGTGTCCATTCTGTTCTTGGGTTGTGTCCCCATCACTAACCCTAGGAAGAAACAAATGGCTGAAAAAACCTTCAATATGGATGAGGAGGACTCAGACTCGGAATCCAAAGAGAGTGAGAAATTAAGGGGAATAAATCAAGGCAAAAACATAAAGTTGTTAGGAACAATTATGCGAAAAAAGAGGAAGACCTTTCAAAGTCAGAGATTGGTAAAGCTACTGGAGAGGATGAAGTTATTGTCAACAACAAGGAGATGACTTTTGTTTTGTCTAGCTTGACAGTGGATAGTTTGGACCTTATTGTTAAAGATGGAGTCGAGAACCTTAAAGATACCTCCTCATGAGTGTTACCTCCCCCCTTGCCCCAACATACTTCTACCTCCTCCCCCCATAATCCCCCCAACAAGGTCAAGATAATTCTTGAGAATCTCTTTAACCCCCAGCCTGTGCAAGGTGAGCCTACTGGAAAGTCCACTTTTAAATGGCAAGACAACAACCCTTTAGCAAAAGACCTAAAGTGCCTCAGAAAGGAAGTTGATAAGTTGAATAGTATGGCCTATGAACTTGATGAGAATTTCACCACCCTCATTGATTTTTTAGTGAAGGTGATGCACTCTGTTACTACAATACTTTAGCATCTCCATTAGGAGAATGAAAAAGGCACGGGCAAAGGAGACAAGGGCAACTCCAAGAGACTATACATATTACTTGTTGATGATTGGCTAAAGGTGTTGTTTTCTAAAACATTGTCACCAAAATGCAAGGGGAAATGGAGGCTTAGTCCTCTAGTTTTTTTTTTTTTTTTTTTGAAATTCATGTTTTATTATGTTTGATAATATTGCCCTATGTGGCATTGGCAAACTTTTTATTATATGTTGACTATGAATGCTCTTAGTAGCAATAGTTTTGAAAGCTTTTTAAGTTGTAAGATGATCTATGAGACTATTATATTATACTTTATTTTCACTGTTAGTAGCTTGTTGAACTCATTGTTTATGGTTTATAGAGTGGAGTTTTTAATATTTAAAAAAGTTTATAGACTACGTGTTGGTTTTTTTATCTATTGATGATCTAATCTATTGACATAAGCTTTTGTTTGTACTCTTAAATCAGCCCCCACTTTTGACTACTTTTAGTATATAAAACATACTTCACAAAAATATAAATTAAAAACGTGAAAAACAATTATTTTAAAATTGTAAAATATTAATTATAAGATTAATTAATCCAACCTTCAAGCATCTCAAACTTTATAATCAATATTCTATTATTCGTAATGTGGTGTTGTTGTGATAATGTCACGCCATCTACATTAATACTATAAATAGTCTTACACTTTTGAAATATCTTTTTATTATACATTGAATATACACCATTATACAAGACAATCTGCACCGAAATTAAGTATAAAGTTAAACCATTGGGTGTCTGTACACATTGAATATACATCCTTTAAAAGCGACAAACCTTCACCAATAAATATCAATCAGCGTATCATGCATTCATTTATGATCCTACATCAATCAATTGACGAGAAATTTCTAATGCCGTTTTGCTGGATATTCCATTGGATCCAAAAATAAAATAAAATATGTGTTTCCCACTGATTGACGAAAAAGTGCACTCCCCATACTAATTTGCTATTTCTTGTCGGATAGGACGGCCAAAATGAATAAAAGTGTAATAGGACATGAAAATATTTGTGATATTATGACTTTTTTTTTGTATGATCTCTTTTATACATGCAACGCCCTTTAATTTATGTGGAAGATGTGAGAGTTATAAAGACACAAGGGCCCATCTATGGGCTGTCTTCAAACAAAGGAAGAAAAGTGGTGTTACCCACATCACCCTTATCAACTTGATCTTGGACTTCTTATGGATGTTTGGCATCACATTTAGCTCAATGAATTAGGGCATTTTGTTGAAGGGATGTTAAGGTCAAAGTTGTGGAGGGTAGTTTACTTAGGCAGTAAGATTGTGCCAATTGAAAAAATATATATCTTAGAAGAAAGTCATTTTGTTGAAGACTAAATTCGCCCTATATTGTCCAAATAATAAAAGGATAGAATTGAGTCTCATAACAATAATAACATTATTAAAAATGTCTAGTGCAAGAGATCTTTTAATGTGACAATATGAGTCATCAATTACACTTTTCAATAGTATAGAGATGTCTAAATCGTGTTTTTAGTCAATCAAACTATTATCTTGTTAAAAATATTATATGTGTCTTTTATGTGCGATAAAAAGGTCCTTTTAATTAACTTTTAATTATGTTTAATTATAACAATCCTTATTTGGTATGGTGATTTAACATAATTGTTGTATATGAGAAAGACGAAAAAAGTGTTTGGAAAGGTAAGTGTATTTATTAGGTAGATTTTAGTTTAGAATTTAAAAATATTTTTTAAAAAACCTAAATTAGACCATTTAAATAATAGAGGCAATGTTTAATATGTTAAGATGATGTGATTAAAGTATTGAGTTTTTATTATAGAGCTTTATAAAGTGATATTTATGTTGGAATTTAAATGTAACATATAATCAAATTTGGAGATGTAAAAATCACATAGAAGATATAATGCACCAATTTGTGCTAATGTTCAGTTGGTAGGACTTGATTAGACAAAAATCATAAAATATGTGAACTTGTAAAAATTTACTCTAACTTACCTATATGAGTACCAAAGTTGTAACTGATGTATAAATTTGGATTGCAAATCACAAATTAAACTAATATAAAGCTAACTAGCAAAATAATTCTTGCCTCGATCTTCTAATTTTTTAATCTAAATATGGACTAGTGATGTTTACAAACACATCTAGGGAACCTATTGATTGGGTAAGGTAACATTCTCCACCCCTAATTGACTAACTTCATGTCTCTAGACGAAGAAAGTAGAAATAAGAAAGCATATAATGGTGTGTAGGTTGATGCCACAATCAACCAAATTTTAAAATTGGCTCTCTTTTGAGTTATTTGATCTAGATGTTTTCCAACATTCCTACATGATTTCAAATGAATCAATCAATGTCTTTAAGGATGAAAATAAAATACATTCAACACAAACATTAATTAGGTTAGCTTACAATAGATAGTGTAAGGTATTATAGGTTGTGGATCAATATGAGGCTGTAGAAATAACTTAGGTCAAGACTATGAGAAAAATATAATCTAGGGTGATATGTGGGGGATTCACACCCACTTCATCCTTGTTTACATGTATTCCCAGACATTCAAGCCTATAGATTATGCCCATTTCCATTAAATCTAATACATTTTCCATTTTATCCATTCATATTGACATGTATCTCCTATACATTTGATTCATACCTCAAGCTAAACACTTTCCCTATCGATTATCTTATGTGCCACTTAGAGGAAACCTAATCAAGTTTAGAGGCATGTGCAAGATTGCTCGGCTAGAATTCAAATACTTTAGTTTAAATTCCCTAATTATTTCTTCTTTCACTAGTTGTGAGTCTATTTGACACACACTTTGTGAATTATTGCTATGTGCCAATTTTTAAATACTTATCAATATAATTAAGATCAAAATAGGAGAAAAAATTATAATACATTTGATCTCCTAGGGAATGGAAATTTTGAATCGTATAGAGTATATAGGTTAATAGATGTTGTTTGCAATTATTTTCTTAGAATTTTAAATCTAGTCCAAACTTGGGGTTGACATATGATAACTCAAACATAACAATCTATAGATCTATCCTAAGATGTTTGTAAACAATATCTTGACATGTTCATACACGGGGAATGCAAAAATAGATAGTTCTCTACATAAACGTTATATTCTACTTGTTCATTTCCATACATTTAGGCTCATTCATACCTATTAGTTCACTATCACAACACCCAAATTCTTACAAAGGGGACTCAAATGTTCACCATGCAATGAATTTCAAGTTTGCATAGAGTTAGACACGGTGAACACACTAAGGACATCAATAGTGCTCCTTAACAATTCTTGCCAAAGCTATATGTATCTATCCATTGCATTCAAATTATATAAAAAATTCTATATTGACCTAACTATCTAATTAAATATAGAGTAGTGCTATTATTACTAGCTATTCTTTTTTAACTAGCCTACTTTTTTTACTTAAAAAGAGTACATTCCATTAAAATGCTTAATATAACAAAGAAAATATCTATTAAACTTAACTTCATTTAAACTACATACCTTACATTAATTAATGAAACAAATCCTCATATCTATTAGTTATTATCTCCTAAAGCCATACATTTATATTTAAAAATTTATTTATTTTGTATAATACATCAAGGGTATAAAGCTCTTCACTAAAATATTATTTTACAACACAAAAATAAATATATATTCTCATTAGATCAATACATAATATAAAAATTCCCAACTATTCAGTATGTGTACCAATAATACATACTTTAAAACATGAAAAGTGCACAATTCACACTTTTTCCTCCATGTTTTATGTTCACTTATTTTCATTATCCCTAGATATAATTGAGTCTTGCTTTCACAATTTAAGTCTAGAGCTCCTCATAAGCATGTGTGTCAAATCACTCAACTAGGACCCATTATATTGTTTGTTTTTCACCTTCTACTTGTCCATATTAGTACCCTTCACCAATTTGAAGTCATTCCTTCATTATTGAACATCATACTCTATGCTTTGTTTTAGTAATTTAACTAACAATCTATTCAAACCATTTTTTCTAATTTAAGTCCTAGTTCAAAAATTGATTTCAATCTTTCTTTGTGGGGCACACTCTTACTTTCTTGAAACATTCCTCTAGCATTCTCATGCTAAAATTTCAATTCCCTTCACTTGTATGACAAACATTTAAAGAACTTTATTACTAGTCATTAAGACATCTTCAAGCACTCTCTCATCCTTGTCACTTCATGCATGACTATTACACATAATATTCTAATCTAGCAAGTTTTTAGTGTCACCTTCACTATTTTTGTGCCTTTTTTTTATTGGTAATGTAATGGGTCGAAGCCTAGACTAATTATTATTATTATCTATTATAATTAATTATTATTATTATCTATTGTAATTAATTATTATTATGTGTTAAGCTCAAGTAGATTCAAACCCAAGACCTCCCACATGAGAGGCTCAAAAGTTACCATTGTATTTTAGGTTGTTGCCTACTATTTTGCCTTACATTGACTGAATAGGATTATATTAATCACCAATGAGAAACTATTATATTGAAATGCGAAAAATATATCTAATAAGTGCATGGTTAAAGCAAGCTCCTAAGTTAAGCATTCTTTCTTCTTCCACTAATAATTTCAATTAACCTTTCCTAGTGACACAAGCACATATGTTAGTTCTAAAACCACCATAGAGAAGCATTAAACTTACTTTGGAAAGTTTTAGAGCATCACAATACAAATATGTTATTGGCCACACAAGACCATTGACAATGCCCTAAAATACTCATACCTTTTATATTAGAAAGTTACCAATTTTCCCTAAATCATTGATGCACTCTCATTAGATAGGTCACCAATGTGCCTTGAGTTACTAGTATGCTTGACAACATCACTATTATAGATTCTAGATATAATTGTACTCAACATCAGTGCTAAGAGGTTTTCACACTTCATCATATAAAGAGAATGGTATTTTTGAACTCAATTGTGTGTGACATTTTAGCATAAATATTTCGGATCACACTTTGTGATTCATGATCAGTATGAAACAACAAATGAACTCTTTTCATCCTAATGATAGATCACATATTGTAATCTAAATTATTGATTTTAAAATCTCACACACAATTGAATCCAAAAATAACATTCTCTTTACATCATTTTTTCTCTGTACCCTCTTTCATTCTAATGATAGATCACGTAACATGATATACAAAATCAATGCAAAGAATATACACACAATTGAATCTAGAAATTACACCAAATTAAAATCTTTACTAATCGAAATATAATAACTCTTATTTTAATGAACATTTGATAATATATATTAACACCTTCTCAATCTCTATAATACATCTTGATTGCTTATCCAACTTTGTGCAACTACCCATTATCTCCAACAAACATGAAACAAAACATGCACTCAAGACTTCTATAGGAAGATTTAACCTAATAGTTAAATGTGGTGTTTACATATATACATTAATTTTGGTTAATGATTGAGTAAAGAGAATATTTAGAAGCTCCTTTCAAGAAAGAGCCGTAAAAGTCCTTGCCAACCTAGGATTCCTTTGAATGATAGAATAGGAATCCAACGAGGGCACATGTTTTCCTGCCCTTTCTCCATTCCAAAGTAGTGCGCTCTTTTTCCACGCTTTCATAAAGGAGGAATTGGAGCATGTTATTCGGAAAGATATACATACCATTACCATCGTTAAGGTTTAGGCCACAATTATAACGATATTGACTAAAGTTGATGCTTTAATTGAAAGTGGGAAAGTTACGATGTTTTGAGTTTTTTTAAAAGAAGAAAATAATTCTTATAATAAAAAAGCAACACTACGAGTGGTTCCTTTCATTAGGAGGACCAACGTTGCTTTCACAACATTATCATGGTGCGGGTGGGTCCAACATAATCAGAGCTAATGCTACTTCTCAATTATTTATAAAATATGTATTCTTTTGATGAATAAGTGTTTTGTGTGCTTTTTATTTGTTCTTAAGAGTGTTTTTTTTATAATAATATTACAAGGAAAAAAAATATGGAAAGAAGAATTGATTGTCAAAAGAAAGAGAACCGTTGTCATAAGATTATAAGATAAGTGATACAAACTTTAGTATTGTCTAGGAATTTGAAGCATAACATTTGATAAACTAGCAACAAAACACTCAAAAGAGTATCGACATTACACTTACTAGCTTCGCTAAGGAAAAATATAGGTGTACATTGAAGCAACAACAATAGATAAAAATAAAGCAAATTGCTAATGACTAATAATTCTATTATTAGGCTTGTTTAAGTTTTGATTTCTGACATTCAATTTTTGTTATAGTGCTTTATTATTAATTTTTTATTTACTATATCATAATTTTGTATTAAAAAAATTCTATCATATATGTGATCTAAGCTAAGTGAGGTCACAAATAAGAAACCATATCATTAGTACAATTAATCAACATTAATTCAATAGTTAAAATCTATTAACACAACAGTCCAACATAAGATAAAAGTTCTTGTAGCAAACTAGTAACTAAAATGATAGTTAGACCTGAACAAAGTGGGTTCCTTTGTGGAAGATTCATTTTGGACAATTTAATTTTGGAATGGGAGACGAGTGAATGGGCTCAACAATCAAGGCAAAATGTGTTTTTAGTCAAGTTAGACTTTGATAAAGCATATGATAGAATGCGCTGGAGTTTTATTTCAAAAATGATGCAATGGTTGGGATTTGGTCCAAAAAAATTTAAGCATGATGAAATGTTGTTTAAAGATGCTAGTGCTTAATTATGAATAAATAGGTTATTGTCTAATCCATTCCCATTACAATGCTCAATCAAGTAGGGTTTTCCATTATCTTTGTTTCTCTATATCTTAGCTACTAATGCCCTTAGTTATCCTTTGCAAAAATACAATCAAATGGGACTAATTAAGGGAATTTTTATTCCTAATAATTCAATGGTCATTAATTCACATTTTGTTGGTGATAGTTTTATTCAAAATTCAAAATCACAAATTCAAAATGCATTAGAAGTATTGGATTTGTATTGCTCTATTTCAAGATCTCAACTTGCTCACCATAAAACTAAGTTCTTGATGATCTAATTTGATCTAGTAACTTCTTGGATTCCCATCCAATGAAAACAAATCCAACATTGACAAATTACACATTATCTTGGCATTCTTTTGGATTGGGAGTTTCTCTTCGTGATATGTGGGATTGGTTTCTCAAAATTAAAGAACAAAATTTTTAATTGAGCCAATAGGTACCTTTCACTAGCCGGTAAAATCCAAGTGGTCAACAAGATTTTTTTAGCCTCTCGTGTTTATTACTCCTCTTGTTGGATGCCCTCCAAATAATGTTATGATGATCTCAATAAACTCATTGGCCAATTCATGTAGTCTAATTAGGTGGCAAGTCGAGTTTTAGGTCTTCTTATTGGCTTCGTTGTATACAACCAAAGCATAGAGGTGGCTTGGGTCTCTTGGATCCTAGGACTCAAGAGATTTTCTTAGCCACAAAATGGATTATTAGAGTTGTTATAGGTGATGAGCAGTGGAAGATCTTGGTTAGACATAGAATAGGCCTCATAGACATGAATAATAAATGGCATAATGGGTGTTGGTTGGATAAGATTCTTCTTGCTCCCTTCTTTCTCATTAAAAGTTGCTTTCCATTGCAATCTATTTGGAGAGTGTGGAAGCTAGTCTAAAATTGTTTGGGTTGGAGGAAGATTTCTTTACAACATGGTTTCAACTTTGGTAATGATGCAATGCAATACAACCACACAACGGAAACACAAGAACAAGAAGAAACAAATAATAATATATTCATAAAATATAACTGATTACATGCAATGCACCGGGCTGTAAGGCCTTCCCTGTTACAGCCAAATACAAAGCAAGTAATAGTTCTGCAAGATCCCTCAAGATCCAATCCCAAACCTTGGTTACTAGCCCTTCTCAAAATTCGCTCTTCCAAGCTCCTCTACTTCTCCTTGTTGAATGATCATGTCGAAAGACTTCCCCATAACCCCTACTTGTACCAATCTAAGCCATAGGTCGGCCCAGAACACAAATTAAATACAAATACATAAATTAAATGCCAAAGTCGGCCTCCTACAACAATTAAATTCCCAAAATTGATGTCTTAGTAAAATTGCGATATCTCCTAGATCCGAATGAATTAGAACTCGTGCTTCGAACCGTAGATCGAAATCTAGGCTCTCTTCAATTCTTAAAATTTTCATCCTCTAACTCATTATAGAAAATTAGTTACACGACTTGAAATAGGAACCAAATTTCTAGACCATGCCGAGCAACCAATATTCACCAAGCTCCATAACCATTAACCAAAATCCCTCTCAAACATGCAGGATTGCAAGAAAACCCAAGACGCTCCTGCATCAGACACCCTAGGTTCGAAAAGATGTTCTAGTAACTGGAAGAACATCTTCTAGGATTAAACACATAAATCCCAAACTGGTTCTTCACATACATATCCTCTGAGTCTTTAACTTGTACACTCTTTCCCTTGTTTTTCTTCTGCACATCCACCACAAGTGTTCCACAGGTCTGATTTCCATGCTGATCCCCAACTTTCTCAAAATTTTCCAATTCAACTCGATTGTCAATACTCAGGTTCCTCCTACTAAGGTATTCATTCTGCAAAGGAATCAGGGAAAACTTCCTACCACCTTTTTCAATTGTAAACACATTCTTGACACAATCATGCACAGCCCTGCAATCATACTGCCAAGGTCTACCAAGCAACACATGACAACTATTCATATCCACAATATCACACAACACTTGATCCTTATACTGCCCAATCTAGAAATCAACAAGGCATTGCTCCCTCACTTCCAAATCATGCTCACCCTACAACTAGCCAATCCTATAAGCATAAGGATGCCTCATTCTCTTCAAACCAAGTTTATGAACCATCTCTTTAGCAACAAGGTTATCAGTACTACCACCACCCACAATCACTTTGTAGACTTTACCACCAAACTTACAATTAGTTTTGAACAAACTAGTCCTCTAACAAGAATCCAATGTCTCTCACCAACAATACTCGTCGAGCCAACAAACTCTCTCCTTGCTCAGGCTGACTCTCCTGGGCTTCAACCTCATTCACAACAGCAGTTGTCCTACCAATTGGACATTCAAAAGATCTATGCCCTTCTTGACCACACTTGAAACAATTACCTCTGAATCCACCTCCACTTGCCCTTCTTTTCTGTTCAATAGGTTTTGGTTCACCTTTTGCTTTTGGTTTAGCTTGTGCTGAACTATCTTGCTTCTCCTTCCCTCGAAAACCACCTTGATTCTTCCTCTTTAGCTTCTCCTCTGCTCTCAAAGTGTACTGATAAGCATCCTCAACTGAAGAAATATTTAGCATACCAACCTAATCTTGAATATTGAATCTCAAACCATTAATGTACCGAACTACCTTCTCTTTTGACAATTCTCTATGACCAGACCAAATAGTCAACTTGTAGAATTCTTTTGTATAATCTTTCACAGTCATATCCTTCTGCTTCAAATTTTGCAACCTCTTAAATAGCTCAAGTTCATAATCAACAGGAATGAACTTAGCCTTCAACTTAGTCACCATCAATTTCCATCTAGTGATCTTCATTTCACCTTCCTCTTCTCTATCTCTTTGTAGTTCTTTCCACCAAAGAGCAGCATGTCCCTTCAGCTTAGTCTGTGCCAACCTTACTCTGAGTGGATCGTCAATATCCTCAAGCTCAAAGTAGTCTTCCAATTCACCAATCCAATCAATCAAGTATTCAAGATTCAAAGTGCCTGAAAAATTAGAAACCTCCACCTTATGCTTTAACTTCAACTGAGATCTAGGTCTAGCAAACTGACCAACCCTAGTTCCAATAGGTCTCTCCACATGATCAATTTTGTCCTCACCACTAGATCCAGCAATTTCAAAGTCTTCTGCAACTTTTTCATAACTGCCTTCAGTACCCACATGTCTAGGTACACCACCTAAAGCACTCACAATTTCAGCAATCATGTCACTCTTCATCAATGCTATTTGAGATCTAAACTCTGCCCTAACCTCTTCTATTTCAAATCTGAAATCTTCTTTAATCTTCTTTAAGAGCCTTTCTTCCACAGCATCATCAATCTCCTTAGGGTCTGATCATTTTGGAGGCATCTTCCAAATTATTAGAAAACCCTAAGCAAAAAATCCATGACCAAAATCTACCTCTTCAACCCAAGTCTTGGTGCAAACTGCCTCAACTTCGGCGATCTGTCCACACACTCAAGAACAACCTTCGCTCTGATACCACCTGATGCAATGCAATACAACCACACAGCGGAAACACAAGAACAAGAAGAAAATAATAATAATATATTCATAAAATATAACTGATTACATTCAATGTGATGGGCTGTAAGGCCTTCCTGGTTACGGCCAAATACAAAGCAAGTAATAGTTCTGCAAGATCCCTCAAGATCCAATCTCAAACCTTGGCTACTAGCCCTTCTCAAAGTTCGCTCTTCCAAGCTCCTCTACTTCTCCTTGCTGAATGATCATGCCTAAAGACTTCCCCACAACCCCTACTTATACCAATCTAAGCCACAGGTCGGCCTAGAACACAAATTAAATACAAATACATAAATTAAATGCCAAAGTCGGCCTCCTACAACAATTAAATTCCCAAAATTGATGTCTTAGTAAAATTGCGATATCTCCTAGCTCCGAATGAATTAGAACTCGTGCTTCGAACCGTAGATAGAAATCTAGGCTCTCTTCAATTCTTGAAATTTTAATCCTCTAACTCATTATAGAAAATTAGTTACATTACTTGCAACAGGCACCAAATTTCTAGACCATGCCAAGCAACCAATATTCACCAAGCTCCATAACCATTAACCAAAATCCCTCTCAAACATGCAGGATTGCAAGCGAACCCAAGATGCTCCTGGATTAGTAATTCTTCCATTCAGGCCACAATTATAACAATATTGACTAAAGTTAATGCTTTAATTGAAAGTGGGAAAGTTATGATGTTTTGGGTTTGTTTAAAAGAAGAAGAAAATAATTCTTTTAATAAAAAAACAACACTATGAGTGGTTCCTTTCATTGGGAGGACCAACATTGCTTTCAAAACATTATCATGGGGCGGGTGGGTCCAACATAATGAGAGCTAATGCTACTTTTCAATTATTTGTAAAATATGTATTCTTTTAATGAATAAGTGTTTTGTGTGCTTTTTATTTGTTCTCGAGTGTTTTCTTTTAATAATATTACAAGAAAAAAATATGGAAGGAAGAATTGATTGTTAAATGAAAGAGAACCATTGTCATAAGATTATAAGGTAAGTGATACAAACTTTAGTATTGTCTAGGAATTTGAAGCATAACATTTGATAAACTAGCAACAAAACAATTCAAAAGTGTATTGACATTACACTTACCAGTTTTGCTAGGGAAAAATATATGTGTGCATTAAAGAAACAACAATAGATAAAAATAAAGCAAATTGCTATGACTAATAATACTATTATTAGGCCTGTTCAAGTTTTGATTTCTGACATTCAATTTTTGTTTTTGAATTAAAAGCAGCCAAAACTAGGGGGTTGGCCCTTAAATAGTCAAACTGGTCGACTACTAGCAGATTACCAACAACCAAAACAACGCCCTACCACTAGTTGGAAAACATAACTAAAAGAGTATCAATAGTTCTGACATACAAACTACCTATATTAAAACTAGAAAAGCTACGTGAATATATAAACAAAGGCATAACAACCTTAAACCTAATCAACTTTGACAACCAACAGATAAACAACATAAAAAACTAGGAGATAGCCATTAAGGCTTCTTAGCCTCTTTCCTCCCCAAGAGGATGTTTTCCAAATCTTTCATAAGGAAGTCAAACAGTACTTTGGAGTCCTCCATTGGTAAATCTCCCTCCATATCTTTAAGTAGGTGAAGTGTGGTGGCAGCTGCATGTGTCACTTTGACAGTGAACTCTGTCAAAAGATGCATCCTTTCTTCTAGCACATGAATTCTTTGCCACACCTCATCGCCAGTCATCTTCTTGATCTCCACGTTGACCTCTTGCATGTCACTAGGAACACCGTCTGCCTGCACCAAAGTGACATCCTGTACATTCGGGGGGTTAACATTATCCTTGGGAGAAACCTTAACAAGGGAGGAAATCATTATGGGGGAGGGCACTTTATCCACCATATCAAGGAATTGATCCTAGGTTAAATCCACACACCCCAACCCAATGGTGGCCAAAACATGTGACACCTCTTTCTTCTCCTTCATCCCTCCTCTCAAGCCAAACCTTGAGGAGTCTAAAACCTCCCCCTCCTCCATTCTTCCCTCCCCAAAACATTGAATTTTTGTTATAGTTCTTTATTATTAATTTTTTATTTACTATATCATAATTTTGTATTAAAAAAAATCTATCATATATGTGATCTAAGCTAAGTGAGGTCACAAATAAGAAACCATATCATTAGTCAAATTAATTAACATTAATTCAATAGTCAAAATCTATTAACACAATAGCCCAACATAAGATAAAAGTTCTTGTAGCAAACCAGTAACTAAAATGATAATTAGGCTTGAACAAACTAGGCTCCTTTGTGGAAGATTCATTTTGGACAATTTAATTTTGGAATGGGAGATGAGTGAATGGACTCAACAATCAAGGCAAAATGTGTTGTTAGTCAAGTTAGACTTTGATAAAGCATATGATAGAATGTGTTGGAGTTTTATTTTAAAAATGATGCAATGGTTGGGATTTGGTCCAAAAAAATCTAAGCATGTTGAAATGTTCTTTAAAGATGCTAGTGCTTAAGTATGAATAAATAGGTCATTGTCTAATCCATTCCCATTACAACACTCAATCAAGCAGGGTTCTCCCTTATCTTTGTTTCTCTATATCTTAGCTACTAATACCCTTGGTTACCTTTTGCAAAAATACAATCAAATGGGACTAATTAAGGGAATCTCTATTTCCAAAAATTTAGTGGTCATTAATTCACAATTTTTTGGTGATATTTTAATTCAAAATTCAAAATCACAAATTCAAAATGTGATAGAAGTATTGGATTTGTATTGCTTTGTTTCAAGATCTCAATTTGCTCACCATAAAATTGAGTTCTTGATGATCTAATATGACATAGTGCCCTCTTGGATTTCCATCCAATGAAAACAAATCTAACATTGAAAAATTATACATTATTTTGGCACTCTTTTGGATTGGGGTTTCTCTTCGTGATATGTGGGATTGGTTTCTCAAAATTAAAGAACAAATTTTTTAATTGAGTCAATAGGTACCTTTCACTAACCAATAAAATCAAAGTGGTCAATAAGATTTTTTTAACCTCTCATGTTTATTACTCCTCTTGTTGGATGCCCTCCAAATAATGTTACGATGATCTCAATAAAATCATTTGCCAATTCATGTGGTCTAATTGGGTGGTCGGGTTTTAGGTCTTCTTCTTGGCTTCGTTCTATGTAACCAAAGCATAGAGATGGCTTGGGTTTCTTGGATCCTAGGACTCAAGGAATTTTCTTAGCCATAAAATGGATTATTAGAGTTCTTATAGGTGATGAGCAATGAAAGATCTTGGTTGGACATAGAATAGGCCCCATAGACATGAATAACAAATAGCATAATGGGTGTTGGTTGGTTAGTATTCTTCTCGCTCCCTTCTTTCTCATTAAAGGTTCATTTCCACAGCAATCTATTTGGAGAGTGTGGAAGTTAGTCTAAAATTGTTTGGGTTGGAGGAAGATTTCTTTACAACATGGTTTCAACTTTGGTAATTCCTCCATTTGGTGAAATTGGCTTATACAATACCACAAACAACCTTTGGCTGTTAGTTTTCTCATACAAGCTAATTGTATTTAAGAAGGAGGTAAGACATTATAATGATATTTGGGACTTTAGTGCCCTTGACTACTCCAAATGGTAGGAATCAAAGAATTCAATTAAGTTAAATAACAAGATCAAAGGTTTTGTAATTTTTGTGTAATCATTAGTTCCTAGAAAACTTCTAATGAAGTTGTGTGCTCTTCTTCAATGTAGTGTTTTCAAGGATTGGTTGTGGTTGGACAAGTATCCATTTTATTGTTTCCCTTTAAAAAAGAAGTATCTATAAATTCTGCCAAAAATGAAGTTAAATCCATGACTCAATAACAAATAGAAATGTCATTTAATAGAAGAAAAAAATGGTTGAAGTTGAGTGCTCAAGTTTGGAAAACTAAGGTTGAAGCTAATGCACAAATTTTATTTTGGAATATTTTGCATCAAAAATTACCTGTTGGAGATAGATTAAGATATTTTACAGTACAAGAAGTTGCATCTCCATTTTGTCATCATCCAAAAAATAGTAAACATATCTTTTGGAGCTTCCCTAGATCTAAATTGAAATGGAACCTTGTTTTTAAGCATTTTGTTGCCATCTTCTATCATATGCTTTGATGGAAGGAAGCAATTTTTGGTTTGGATCTTCATAAGAATATGATTGCAGATTCTATAAGGCAATGTATTTTGCCACATGATTTGAAAATTAGATGTCGTGCTTTATTTTCTAATCAATGTGTGCATCAAGAAGTAGATATTCTAGTATTTTACTCAAACATTTTGTTTGAACTAGTTTATTCATGTTTACAGCTAAAGGTTGATCACAAAGATAAAGGTTGATACAATAGGCAATTGGATGAGATTAAATATCAAATTTTACAACTCCAAGAAGGATAGATGAAGTGTTTTAGATGGCTACATAGGCTCTTCATATTTCAGGTTTCAAGCTAGCTTTTACAATTATATTATATGTATTCGGCCTATGCAAATGCTTGTAGCTGGTCATCAAAGTTATTTTGTATGCATTCAACTACTTCTTGCATGAACTCATTGTATATAATGGATGGTCATGTCATTTGTTTAAGCTTGTAATGTATTTTCTTTTTACTTCTAGTGTAGTCCCTCTTGACTATTATTCTCAATTGTAATTTTTTTTCAAGTTTTATTCAATAAAAAAAACATGAGATAAAAGTTCATAAAGATAATAGCTTAATGAAAGTTTGAACCTTAGAAGCAAGGACAACAACATTATAATTCAACTATCACGTTGTGCCATGAGCAATAAAAAACACTTTATTTATTTTAAATACAATTATGGCTATTAAAAATGTATTTAACAATTACACTATAAGAAAGTTATTCATGTTAATAAATAATGATAAATAATAATTAATATAAATTATGAAATAAAATAGGCTATTTTTACTATTAATTTTATGCACCTCTATAATAGGCATGTTATATATAGAATCTCAAGATTAGTTATGTGTGTGTATGGGTAGGATACATAATGATGATAACAATCTTCAACATTCTAGAGATTGATATTGAATAGAGAGATCAATCAATTACCAATGCAATAACACTTTTCCCTTTCCATCATTGCAACTAATGGGAACTACTATCATTGTTCATAATCTATGAACACCCACTATTACTAGCCAAACATCTTTTAGACTTCATATTTTAACATATCAAGATAATAAAAATAATCTAAAATTATATAATCTAAATAAGCTAAGGAACTTTCTTTGCTTTATGAATGCGGATACAAATGTGAATGCAAAAACAAAATATGTTGAAATGCATTATACAAGGAACCACATGCAAAAACTAATTTTTCTTCAAACTATGAGAATGGGGACTAAATCATATTTGTGAGAAAAAGGGCTAATTATTTAGAAAAGAATAATGTCATCAATCATTTCCACAATATGGATTACGAGGGCTCTAAAAATACATTATTGAGGAATAAAGAATTGATTAGAAATTGTTTAAATCAATATGCCCACATACAAGGTTACACGATGGGGAGGATTATCAATCCTAGGAAAACATGGAGGCCTCAAGTTTGGGAGCCAAATATATGAAGAGATTTGATAAATGGTAAAAGTTTCTCTAGAAACCTTATGGTAGCTCAAAAGAAATCTTTACAGACATAATGGGTTATCCTTTGTTCCTCCTTTGGACCCTTGTTTAGTTTGAATGTACATGAGAAAACAAGATCTATGAAATGCATTATACTAGGAACCATGCACCAAAGCCAAACTTTCCTCAAGCTATGGGAATGGGGATTGGATAGCAATCATGAGAAAAATGCTAGGTGTCTACCAAAGAATAATGTCATCAACTATTTCCACTACGTGGATCATGAGGGACATAAAATGCATTATTAAGGAATAAAGACTTCATAAAAAATTGTTTAAGTCGACACACTTGCAAGCAAGGATACATGATGGCGATGAGAGCTAATATCAAGAATACATAGAGGCCTCAAGTTTGGGTGCCAAAATTTTAAGAAGGGATAGATCAATGGTAAAAAAAATTCTCTAGAAACCCAGGGGTAGCTCAGAAGAAATCTTTAGAGAAACAATGGGTTATCATTCTTTCCTCCTATGTACCATTATTTGCAGCTAATGTAAATAGAGTAAGTCTTGGTGAAATTAAAAGAAAGAAACATGATGTTTCATCTTAGAATTGATAACACCAAAGAGATAAGATGTGTGGCACCAAAGTGATCAAATGTGTGGCCCTTCTCAATCTATGAACAAAAGTTGTGATCGAACCTTAGGTTTTCCTAGAAGTACTAAAGGTCATCCAACCACAAGCATCACAAACAATGAAGTTGGATATCAATGTAGAGCTTATCTATATAATCAGTAAAATATATGAAAGTCTGGGAGTTTTAGCTATGTGGTGTGGCCTTTTTTTTATAGACAAGATATGATGAAATGGTGGGTGATTTACTCCCAAACTAGGTAAGTATCACTCCTTTTATAAAATATTTTTTGATGATTAAATGTAGCAATACAAAAATTGAGAATAATGTTTTTTCTATTAAGTCACTAGTTTTCAAGTGTTATGGTTTTCACTTATTCAAATGGTACTAAAATTTTATCATACAATCTATCTAAAATGCCCAATTAGATTAGTTCAAGATACCTACAAACGAAATACATACACACACAAGTGTTAAATGTTATAGATAATAAGTTGGAAAATTTTCTAGGGTATAGAAAACCTGATTTCAACACAGGGGAGATTAAAGTACTAGAAGAAATAGATACTAGATTAAAAACTCTAGATGTAATAAAGATTTTCTCAAGGCTTGAAGGAAAGATTATCAATCAAAAGTTCTATTATGGACCTACCAATGATGATAGAGTGAATTTGGTAGACATTATGACATTATCTATTAGAAGCAAAGTAAGTTAAGAGAAGTGAAAAAAAAAACAAAATCCCTCGAAACAAAAAATAAACCTAAATGAAAAAAATATTCTTATAATGAATGGGGAGGGTATCAAATCTTTTTTAATTAAAGGTGAAGAATTTTTTATGATTCTTGCAACAAAGAAATAAAGAGATGATAACAAGAACAAATAAATGATTGCTAGTAAAATATAGTTCTAGAATAATTATAATATTACAAAGCTATCAAGATAATAATCTAGAAATTAATAGTCCTAGAGAGGTTAGAAGTAAAGATAAAGATTGAATCAATCTAAGTATCCTTGAGAATGTCATTATGAAACTAGAAATAAATGGTGACATATTAATGTCTGAAGAGTTGAGATTTGCTTATGAATTTATGGGTATTAGGACATACAGGGAACATAGTAAGGCACAAGATGAGGATGAAGTAAATCAACATTTCAAAAAAATCCTAGACCATGAAGAAGAGGTTAAGGAGACAAAGATATTAATAACAATATTGCAGTGAAGAAGACAAAAAAACTAATTTAGCAATGGAAGAAAGGGAAATTACTCTTGGCATTAATTAATGTTGTTCAAGTAAGGTTAATCTCAAATATGCTGAATCACCAAAGAGAGAGAGAGAGAGAGAGAGAGAGAGAGAGAGAGAGAGAGAGAGAGAGAGAGAATATTAAGGAATCAAGATGGCACAACAAATGATCAAACCAAAATCATCTCTTTTTTTAATGTAGGAAAGGGGAAGTTCCTTCCCAATTTTCCATTGGTATCATTATATGGAATGTTAGGGCTTGAACACTCCTAATGAACAACATTTATTTAAATGTTAAATTTTCTAGCTGTGGAGGAAAATATCATGATCCAATTAATAAAGTTGGAAGATAAGGAATTAGATGAATGGAAGAAAATGTAACACCTCATTAGGGAACTAGGAAGGAAAATGCTAAATGTTTCTAAGTTTAGTGAATAAATTTTATTTTCTTGAATTGCTTTGTTTACCTAACTCTACACATTGTTATTTAACAACATTACTAAGTTTCAAATTACAAATTACCTATTTATCAAGTAACTTCTAGTTTATGAGTGAGTGAATAAATTTTTACCTAACTCTAGAGATTGTTATAGCACAACATTACTTAGTTTCAAATTACAAATTACCTATCTATCAAGTAACTTCTAGTTTGTGAGTGACTTGATTCATCATTTAATTAATTGCCCTTTAAACATTACAATTTCCTTAAATTTTGCAAGAAAGAAAACTTAAACAAAACATTTGTTATACTCATATCTACTTATCTTTAATTACTTTCTTCATTATTTATTTCAATATCCATTCATATTATCATAATAGTTTAGGGTAAGAACAACCACTTAGATCTTAACTAAAACTTAGTCATTTTCATTTATGATAATCCTCATAGTCATTGTTATAGGAGTTAAGGTAAGAGACCCAACAACTAGATAATCTTCCCTAGTATTTTTTCTTATCAATTCCAAGTGATAACTATAACATCAACTCATAAAAAATAATTACTTTAACCATTTCCAATTAGTAGCTAAGGTATAAAGCCTCACTACTACATTTGAGGCTGATTTTTGACATGAAAACATCACAATTGTGACAGGAAAATGTCACATCATCGATAATTGTAACTATTGAATTCATTATGTCACTTATGTGATGGAAACTCAGGTTGTCATATAGATGTTGCAATTGTGATAGTAAATGTCATCACAAATCACACCTTTGATGAACATATGGTGTGACATATAATTTGTCGTAAAATAAGGTAGTGTCAATATTGCAATAAATGGGTGTTGCATTTATGTGACATAATCTTGTTAGGAATCTCGTCGGTATATGTTAATGTGTGACAGTCATTTGATGGAGATTCTATATTTGCAACAAAAAGGTGTTGCAAAGTTGCGACACTTGTTTATCAAATATTCCATCGATCACACTTGTATTGCGACTGTGTGTTTGACAGAATTTTTGTTAGAGTGATGGTAGGTTGTTACAATGTTGTGATGTCAACTTGTCATAAATCTCATTGGTTGCCCTTGTAGTGCAATGTACCTTCCAATGGTATTGCTATAAGAGAGATGGAGAAGTGTCACAAGGTGTGATGAGGGGTTGTCAAAAATCCAATTGTTGTATTGTGTTTCTGATGTTTGTGTTGGAAATAATCAAGACTAACAAGGTTACTGAGAGGGGAGGGGTGAATCAGTAACTCTAAAACTTTAAATCAATTCTGCATAATAACATATTCATCATTCATCCATATAATCTATTGTATGCATGAAAAGATAAACATTTATAACACATGAACACACAAATTTGGTGACCCAGAAACCTTCCAATTAGAAAGTAAAACTAGGGTGGGGATGATGCCCACAAAACTTCAATACTGCAGTATAAAGTTGGCCTATTAAGGCTTACAATGATCACTTCTGATGATCTGCCCTGTTAGGAGCAAGTAGGATTGCTAGATCCACCTTGTTAGAGGATTTACAAACATACAATGAAGTATGCACTCTATTAGGAGATTTACACAAGACTGTTAAGTCTACCTTGTTAAAGGATTTAAAAACAGATTCACCTGTTAGAATGAAGCAGTGGATCTGGTTACATCTGATTGCTGATAAGATCCTTTATGCTCTGATCACCTAATGTGATAGATATAACTTTTTTGCATCTATGTTGACCTTGTTGTATTCCTCTATTCTGCTGTTGATTTGCTTTTATTCTTCTCAAAATATTGCAATATATTACCAACAACGACATACAACATTGCTTCTCTTCAAATGATATATACCATTTCAATATTTACACTGGCAAGGTCGGCCAAACACAAGTGAACAAATCTTTACTAAGTTGGCCAGATAGTAGAAAACTTGGGTTCCTCAAACTGACTCAGTGACCTTCTGATACTCGACATCCACTACAATACACTACATCGTCATGCACTCGGTAAGAGTAGAGGCACGGTCCATACTAATCACTCTAAGTAGCTTGGAACTCGGTAACCATTGGTGACTCGGTGAATATTATGTCACTTCGTGAAAACTGAATCCATTGATAACCTTCTTCACTTGGTAAACACTGATTCTTTCATTTACCTTGTTTACTCGGTAAAAACTAAGTCCTTCATTTACCTTGATCACTCGGTAAACACTAAGTCCTTCGTTTACCTTGATCACTCGGTAAACACTGCGAAGCTTGGTGACCACTAACTGCTTGGAGAACACTGTTCTGCTCAGTAACCACTATGAACTTGGTAAACACTGCTAAACTGCCCATAAGCTTGATTTCCAAAGGAATGCTCGGTATGAGCTCGGTAAGCATTCAGAATTGAATAAGTGTTGTAACTAATGACAAATATATCATAATTCCAACAATCTCCCCCTTTGGCATTAGTGACAAAAACACTTATGAGCCAAGATTATATACAACATCTTACATACTGACGTCTGATTCTGTTGAATATACATGGCTTCCTTACATATAACTCCCCCATACAATATACACAAGGTATTTACATGATTTATATGACTTTTATTCATAGTATCTCTTTGTCACTTTTGTACATTTATCTCACCAATATTTCAATATATCTTCCTAAGTATTTCTTTCTCCCCCTTTTTGACAATAATGTCAAAGAATAAAATAATGTATTTACATAGAGACACCAAAATGTGAGATGAATTCAGAATGTACCTTGAGAATGAGTTGCAGAGTCTTATCCCAATTCTCTAGCAAGATTTTGCATGTGGATAGAGTTGCTTGAACTTCTGCAGAAAGTTCAATTACATGATCTGCCACAAAGAAATTGGTGTCATGGATCAATGTTTTGGAGTATGCAATATGTTTCTGCATTGTGTCCATGATAGGAAGAATCATGTTCTGGATATCTAGCAGTGTAGGCCGAATCCTTCCTTCTTCTCTGAGCAACTTTGCCTGCTTCTCTGAAAAAAATTGATCGTTAGGTGATGAGATGAGCTTGAACTGGGATCAAGCTTCAGGTTTTGTGCACTTGCCTTCAGATCCTCATCTATCTTATTCAGTTTCTCTCTTATCTCCTTAGTATACTCGGTAACATCACAAATCTTAGCAAAAAGAGATGTTACATTATTAAAAGAATTTTCAATGTTGGCCAAAACTGTGGTTAATTCAACCTATTTTATTGCTATATGTTGAGCAATGTGCTCAAGCACTTTATTATCAAACTTCTTTTCTGCCTTCTCCATCAACTTTTCTTGACCAAAGGTGTCCTCATTGAATTTATTTACAACCTCTTCTAACTGAATCAAAATGTGTTGAGTAGAATCTACTTCGACACCTACAACTTCTATAATTATATTCTGGGCATTCTCAATTATTCTATATTCCTTATCCCTTTCAGACCTTAGCTGCTTCTGCGTAGCCTTCATCTCAATTAGTTGACTAGCATACCTCATTTCTTCAATGGTAGCATTTTCATAGTCAATCTTTGGAATTACTATCTCTGTGTCTAAGTCAATATCTTCTGGAATTTCTTTTCCAGTGATCATAAGTCTTAATGGTTTCTTTTGTTTGACTTTTGTGATGACTAGTTTGACCTTAGGAATAGACACAATAGTAGAGATGGAAGGACTAGCAGTGAAAATTGGGATGCTTGAGGACTGAGTTCCAATAGGAGTATATACCGGATCAAAAACTGGAGTACTTGCCAAAAATGGTGATACACTCAGTAATGTAGTATCTGAACTAACTGGGTCTGAAGTAGATGCAGATAATGTTAACAAAATTGTAGAACAAATTGGAATTGACAAAATTGTGGAACTTACTACTATACCGATTGATGATGATGGAGCTGAAGAGGCTAGCTCAACAGCTGAAGAAGAGGGATGCAGCTCGGTAGTTGAAGTGGTAGACACTTCCATTGATGATACCTG
Organism: Cupressus sempervirens; assembly: GCA_028749045.1. Taxonomy (NCBI): domain Eukaryota; kingdom Viridiplantae; phylum Streptophyta; class Pinopsida; order Cupressales; family Cupressaceae; genus Cupressus; species Cupressus sempervirens. The sequence goes on from CM053788.1 coordinate 28,479,222, forward strand.
GAGCTGAGATGTGGCAGGTGCAGATGATAAATCTGATGTAGATGTTATCAAACCTGTTGAAGCTGACTCCAACCTTGATGATGTCACAGTTTTAGGTGGAGAGTGAGAAAGGGATGCAATAACTGCTGTTGCAATTTTCACCGGATCATCTTCCTCCTTATCTTCCTCTTCAGCTTCTTCCTCCTTGTCTTATTCCTCTTTACCTTCCATCAGTGCATGGAGCTCTCTTGGTGAGACTGATGGATGGAGTGCTATCAAACTCATCATCTTTGTTGCTATCATCATCTTTGATTTACACTGGGTCTTCACTGGGCTTATGTAGATGATAGATTTTTTTCCACATGATTGTAGCATCATTTACAACATGCTCAATATCTTTGATCAAAATCAAACAGGTGTGGAATCTGATCATCATTTTACCTTCATGGCTTTTCATTTTAGTTTTTACTTCTGCTCCAGTGAGACTTGGTCGAAGGTTCTTCAAGGATTGCTCATAAATATCTTTTACTGTTTGGGTGGTTGACTCCCATCTCGGTTGGAATCTCTCCAGTAGTTCTTTTGAGATTTGAGGGGCAATCTGGTCTGGGGAGTATTTCCATTTACCCATCTTACTGAGTACCAGTTCCTCAATCTGCATTTTCTCAGCATCTTTTCTAGTTTCAAATTTCAATGCCTTCAAATTTGTGATGCCAGCACCTTCTTCCAATAGTTTGAGCCTTTGCTCGAATGTGGGTTCAAGCCTGACTAGTATAGGTTCCTGCTTACTTTTTATGGTTCTTCTGGTAAATACTGTATTAGGCTTCTTCTTAGGTTTGGTAATGATTACCTTACCTTTCTTCTTTGGCTGTTCTTCTGCAGATTCTTCTTCTCCTTCTTGTTCTCCTCCTTCTTCTTCTCCTTCTTCATCTTCACCTTTTCCTTCTGTGAGCATAAGAGGACCGGTTGTAGTTTTCAATTTGGCTATTTTCCTCTTGCCCTTGCTTATTGCCTGTGGTAGCTTGATTTCAAGCTCAAATCTGGCCTTAGCTTCTTCATAAGTTCCAAAAATTTGTTGCCTTGGGTCTACTAGCTCATTTACCAGTGCTTCTATGATATCTCTAGCTTCATCAATATTTACCTCATAGGGAAGAGGTTTCACCCATGCAACTCGGGGTTTGACTGCCTGAATGTATACCTTGTCACAGTCAACCATGAAGCATACATCATCCTTATAATATTCAACAAGCTTAGGAGGAATTCTGAATCTATTATTCATCCTTTCCTTGAAGTCCTCAAAATAATTATCCATAATACTATCAAAATTTTCACCCATCTCTGCTACAAACTCATTTATTTGATACAAAATTGGAATGTCTTTTCTCCATTCTACTGTTCCTTTTGATGGAAAGAATTTTTGTACATAGAAAAATAAACATATTAACATAGATTCGAATTTACAGGGGTTATTCTTTGAAGTCCTTATGCTATCCATATTTTTATTTAGCTGTCTCAACATTACTTTCGACAGATCAAATTCAAGATTTTTCTTTACAATCTTGAGGGCCAAATCCACAGCTTCACAAGGTACACTATTTAATCTGTTGGAACTGTATAATTTATATCCAATTATATACATGCCAAATCTTAATTCCATATCAGGTATAGTGTTAACCTTTAAACCTCTACCATCCCACTCGACTAGGGTTTGTTTTTGTAGCTCTTCTCGACCTAGGGTTTTGGTGGTTTTGGTTTTGCTGAGCATAGGAAGACCCGTGATTTTGTGAATCATCTTCTTTGTTATCACTATGGGTTGCTCCAACCACAATTGACCATTATGCACCTGACTCAGGATATACCTAATCCATTTGGTTTGGAAGTTTCTAGGCATATACACGATATGAGTCAAGCCCTTGGTTTCCAGATGCTTGTGCTCGGGTTTGAGGGTTCCATCCACACATAACTTGACTAGGGCATTGCCCATATCTAGTGTCCCTATCTCTTGAACAGTGCATTTGAAATGAGTACAAATGTCGTTTATAAGTAGTACCTTTGGTGGAATCTGCAATTGGGCTCCATGCGGGTCGAGCGATTCAGCTATGGCGAGAACGAGCTTGAAGCTAGGTGCTTTCCATTCCACTCCCTTCACAAGCATTTCAGAGCCTCTCTTTGCCTTGTTGCTGCTGGTGCTTGTGGATGCCATTGCTACTCAGTGAGTGAATGATTTTGTAAAACAAATTCTTCACTGGAAAATCACTTCAAATCGCTTGAACTCACTTGCGTGCTCTTGGAAATTTCTTTGCTCTGTATATTTTAAATTCACGGTGAAAAATGAGATCAAATTCTATCTTTTTGATGAAAAATCTGCCATTAATGCTCAGGTACAAAGGTAGCTGAGATGACCTAAGGTTTGTTAGATAGTCACCGACTTACTCGGTAAACCTTGCAACTCGATAAACAAACAAAACTTTAGTTACTCCCGACCTAGCTCCGTAAGGTCTTCAACCAACCTTGCTCGGTAGATGCAACATGGTGAATGATAACCTTTCTTTGAACTTTGTATTTGAAATACTGATTTGACCATTTGCACTTTTTCACTCTGGAACTACTTAAGATATGGCTATAAGATACAGTTATTGATCTTCCTTGATGAGTCTAATTAGAAATGGTGGAGTCACCCACTTCTTGAGTGACATTGCCATCATTTGAATTTTTCGGCTCAGTAGATTTAGGAATCCATTGTTGTCTCATCTGTTTTCGAATGCTGTTAGCTCTGGCTTTCTTTTCATCTTCAATTCTTCCTATGTTCATGCAATTCTTGGATATATGACTAAGTTCGGTACATGTATAACATCTTATAGTAGTATCTTTCTTCCTTAGGTGATGCCTTGTACAGTTTATTTCAATGTGTCCATATTCTCCACAATAGTGACATTTGCACCAAGTATTGTAGTCCCAACCAAATAATGCATTGACAATTTGTTTTGTTGGATTGAATGATTTAGATCTGCACTTAGATGCCTTGTGACCTTGTTTCTTGCATTTGTGACATTTGCCTTCAAATTTTGGTTTCTCTTTGCATTCATTGGCTTTGTGACCATGTTGATTGCAATTATAGCATTTACCATTGAATTTTCCTTTACCATTGCTCCAACATCTGTTAGATGTATGACCTAACTTACCACAATGATTGCAAGTAGGTCTTTGATTCTTTTGGGTACCCTGTTTGGAAGATTCACCTTGTTCATTATATCCAAGGCCTGCTTTACCTTTTTGTCTATGAAGATTCTGCTCATTTTGCCGATTCAATTGATCCATATCTATTTGAGATTTTATCATTCTTTCATTGACTTGCTTTTCAACATTTAAGTCATTTTCCAAACTTTGATTGATTTGTCTTTCAGATCTCAGATCACTTTGTAAGCTTGTATTGATTTGTCTTTTAGTGATTAAATCATTTCTCAAACTTTCATTCTCAGATCTTAGATTCATAATTTCTTCATTTGCATTAGATAGTTGACCTACAAGATCTTCATGCTGAAAGGATTGATTATTTCTTAACTCTAAGTCTTCATTTGCCTTGTTTCTCTATTCCAAAATTTCACATAGCCTGATGGATTGGATCTCTTGTTCTCTTCTAAGCTTTCTTACTTCTTCCTGCAATGAACCATTCTTTGCTAGGAGTTCCTTGATTGCTTCATTAGCTTTATTTGAACTGCTTGATGGTAAAAGGTCTTCAATCTTTTCTTCAATATATTGATGATCATTCATTTGTCTTACAAGTTCCTTCCTTCTTTTAAGAGATTGTGAAAGATGCTCCTTTGCTTCTTTGAGTTGAGCCATGGCCATTTCCATATCTAGCTTTTCATTCTCAATAGATTTGTCAAGTATGAATATCTCCATTGTCCTTGATCTTTGCTCAAGCTGTCAAACTTTATCCTGAGAACCACAAGGCTCTGATACCAATTGTTGGAAATAATCAAGACTAACAAGGTTACTGAGAGGGGAGGGGTGAATCAGCAACTCTAAAAATTTAAATCAATTCTGCATAATAACATATTCATCATTCATCCATCTAATCTACTGTATGCATGAAAAGATAAACATTTATAACACATGAACACACAGATTTGGTGACCCAGAAACCTTCCAATTAGAAAGTAAAATTGGGGTGGGGATGATGCCCACAAAACTTCAATATTTCAGTATAAAGTTGGCCTGTTAAGGCTTACAATGATCACTTCTGATGATCTGCCCTGTTAGAAGCAAGTAGGATTGCTAGATCCACCTTGTTAGAGGATTTACAAACATACAATGAAGTATGCACTCTGTTAGGAGATTTACACAAGACTGTTAAGTCTACCCTGTTAAAGGATTTACAAACTGATTCACCTGTTAGAATGAAGCAGTGGATCTGGTTACAGCTGATTGCTGATAAGATCCTTTATGCTCTAATCACCTTATGTGATAGATATAACTTTTCTACATCCATGTTGAGCTTGTTGTATTCCTCTGTTCTGCTGCTGATTTGCTTTTCTTCTTCTTAAAATATTGCAATATATTACCAACAACGACATACAACATTGCTTCTCTTCAAATGATATATACCATTCCAATATTTACACTGGCAAGGTCGGCCAAACACAAGTGAACAAATCTTTACTGAGTCAGCCAGATAGTAGAAAACTCGGGTTCCTCAAACTGACTCGGTGACCTTCTGATACTCGGCATCCACTACAATACACTACATCGCCATGCACTCGGTAAGAGTAGAGGCACGGTCTATACTAATCACTCTAAGTAGCTTGGAACTCGGTAACCATTGGTGACTCAGTGAATATTATGTCACTCGGTGAAAACTGAATCCATTGATAACCTTCTTCACTTGGTAAACACTGATTCCTTTATTTACCTTATTTACTCGGTAAAAACTAAGTCCTTCATTTACCTTGATCATTCGATAAACACTAAGTCCTTCGTTTACCTTGATCACTCAGTAAACACTAAGTCCTTCGTTTACCTTGATCACTCCGTAAACACTGCAAAGCTTGGTGACCACTAACTGCTTGGAGAACACTGTTATGCTCGGTAACCACTATGAACTTGGTAAACACTGCTAAATTGCCCATAAGCTCAGTTTCCAAAGGAATGCTCGATATGAGCTCAGTAAGCATTCATAATTGAATAAGTGTCGTAACTAATGATAAATATATCATAATTCCAATAGTTTGGTCATCATAATTGTGACAACATATGCATGGTATTTGATAGGGTCATCATCTTCTTAAAGATCACCTTTAAGGTGCCAAGCTTGAGTACGATACATAGGGTCATCATCTTCTTAAAGATCACCTTCGAGGTGCCAAGCTTGAGTGCGATACAAATAGTTCTCTTGTGTTAGCCTTTGATACCCTTCGCAATGGATAGAATTTGATAATCACAAGAGTCATTCAATCTCTTTTGTAAGTTAAAAATTGAAGCAACCAATATGAGCACGTGTTCATACTTGTTGCTATAATTTTTAACTTATGAAAGCTAAGAGCGGAACGTTATTGTAACTATCAAATTTTGGCCATTGCAAAGGGGGGAGGGGGTCAAAGACTAACACTAGAGAGCTATTCCTATTGCACTTGAGTCAGGTGTGTCAAACATAATCTTTAAGAAGGCGATGATCCTATCAAAGAACATAACGCATAACTTGAATTATGTCAATTCCGCAAAAACCATGACCACAACCACATATTACAAATGATGGAAACTCAATCACATACTAAACAAGTACATAGCCATAGATGCACCAAAGATATTCTTAAGAAATTATTGTAATAATAATCCTATGAACCTCTTTTGAAAGCTAAGCAATCTTTGACCAACTGCAAATAAAAGGGTCATGTTACTCATACACAAAATTCTAAGCATGCAACAAATATAAATATTAGATTCCTTTTTATAGCAATGAGATTATGAAGCATTAGATTGAAGTTTGAAAATATATTAAAATTATGGCAAAGGATTAAATAGTTGAATATTTTTAAATAGTTGTTATAGTATTTGTTGATTTAATGTTTAGAATTGTATGTCTACCAATTATACAAATAAGAGAAGTTGGATAATATAGTTATATATGAGATACAACCATCCAAGTTTCAACTCCCAATTAATCATCAATTACAAATCCAAATAATGAATCCCTCCCTATCCTTTCCTTTCTAAAAAACAATAATTTTCTTCATATACATGATAGTCGAGAAATATCCAAAATCAACTCATATTACTAATGCACTAGCAATATTCATGTTGGATACTGTACCCATATTGTCATCCAAAGTGCACTTCATGGAAGATGGCTCTCCAATGTTCATACATAATAAAAATGTTCAAACATAGATAACATGAGTCAATGACATATTTAATCAATTTTTGAAACCATTTTTTGGAGTTCATTGGGGTAGATATCAGGGCAATGAGTAAAGCCAAAATAGATCAACATTTGCTTTCCCATGAAAACACATTCTATGACAGATTGTCCCTAGTGATTCACAAGGCTAAATAGCCCATCAATTGTAGCTTTGCCTACAAATGAACCCTCTTTTACTTGTGCATATAGGTTGTGGTGTTCTATAATACATTAATACATAAATAAAAGGCTAAACGTGATCATCATTTAGAAAGAGCATGCAACACTATGGTGGCATACATATGCTATGTAGATGGCTATGTGATAAACTTCACAAGAATGCATAACATATCCCCTTATCTAATTTTCTTCAACAAGCACAACTATCTATGATTTTTGAAAGTATGTTGTTGTTGCTAACTACAAAAAACATCAACCATCAAGATGTCTCCCCAATAGTTTTATTCACGTCAAAAAGAGACTAGCATCTTAATTTGGCTATCATTTTCTAGTCAAGTTTGTGAATATATACACAAGTTGCAAGTTTCAAGTTAATATTTAGGCAAGAACATATAGTATTGTCAATGAAACATGGCTAATAATGATCAAAGTCTTCAATCACACTTGAGAATTATTGATGCCTAATTGGTTCATTGATCACAGTTAAATTCTTGCACCTTAAGTACTTTGAAACTTGGAAGGATTCCATAATTAATGGTAACATAAAAATACCTTATGGAGTTTGTACATTGCATGAAATCAATCAAATTCATTATTTTTTCCATAATATCTTGGTTGGAATGTGTTTCTAGCTTCAATTATGTGCTCATGATTGCATTGGCATTTCAAATCATAGTAAATGATCCATCATCAAGATGAGAAAGTGCAAAAAGAGTGAATATCTTAGAAACACAATGAATTCAAAAACACATTCTATTCATGAAATTAACAAGATAAATTTTGCATAGCTCAACTATGTGATCATAGAAAACCAAACAGGAAACACATGCCAAAGTATTTTTGTAAATGGGCAAATATTTTTCATTAGAATGCAAGAAGCTTGATGTCAAAAGTACTAAATGTGATAACTATAGTTTAAATTTATATGGCAATCATAGATAAATCAATGGCCACACCATCAATGGAGTATGACATACTAAGATTTATAGAGAGGTGGTGAAGTGGTCATCCCCTTTCCCAATATTTGTTAAATCAAAATTTCTAAGAGTGCATCTTAAGGGAATTCAAGCTTGGTTGGGTTGGATGCATACTTAGAGATAACAATGGCCTTTTAAAGGAGACATGTTGATATAAATACTTAAAATGTTGATGTATCAAAGTTATTGTCTTGAGAGAGGAATTAAAGCTTGCCCAAAGTCAAGGTCCTAGACTTTGCAAGTTGAGGAAAATTTACAATTAATAATTAATGCAATGTTTAATGAAAGAATGCATAGTACTATCTTTATAGAAGCTCAAGGCTTCCTACCAAATCAAACTCAATTGGCTCAAAATAATACCTAAGCAAGTATTGAATATGTCCTCCTCCTTGAGCAATCAGTCTGAGTTAATGGATGCAATTGCATTTACTCCAATCTTTTCATGGACCCTTTAGACTTATAATGCCATATCCTAAATGTTTTTGCACTTTGTGGAGAATCTGGATAATAAAATCATTTGACCACTTGTGAAACATGTTTTATAACTAGATGTTTTTAAAAATGTTTTATAATTGGATTTTTTGAAATAAAAAGCAACCAAAACAAGGAGGTTGGCCCTTACAAACAAAATGCTGGCAACCAGCACACTACCAGACAAAAAAGCAGGAAGCATCACTGCAATAGAGAACTACACTAACAACCAAGAAACTACTAGCTAGTAAAGAATTAACCAAACTAAATTTACAACAATAGTACTAATTATACTATGATTGTTCAAAGCATAAATTGTTGGCATAAACAAACCAACCCATCCTAGAAAGAACACACTACCATTTATATCGATCAGAGTAACATCTATTATAGTGTTGAAGACTATAATACTAATCATACTATTAAAGTTCAGAATATAAAACTATTGACATAAACAAGCCAACCCAAGTCTGAGTAATAGTTATAAACCAACAAATCAAATAGCAGCAGAAAACAAAAAAATAACTAGGTTCATAAAACCCTTAAAGGCTACCATATTATTTTTCATCCTTTTCCTTCCCTTTCCCAATCAGAAGCACCCTAGCCCAATCCTCAGCTAGAAACTTATAGAGGAGCTTGTTATCCTCCATGTCTAGCCTCGTTTCATCCTTCTCCTATGTGAGCAATTGGAGGGTGGTAGCAGTAGCATGGGTAACCTTCAGTGCAAATTTAGAGAAGGAGTAGAACCCCTCCTCTAAGAATTTAACCCTTTTTTCCAGCTATGCCTTCTTCTCATTCTGTTCCTCCTCTTTCTCCTTGTTTTCTTTTTCATCATTTTTATACACCTCTTTAGTCTTTGTCAATGGCTGGTTCTCACCCTGCAAAACTTGAGGGTTAGTAAAAACATTGATTTTGTCCTTTACCAGAGAGGAGATGGTGATAGGGGAAGTGTCCACTTTGCTGCTATCCTCAGATAAGGTAATAGGCTACAAGGTAAAGCTCACTGACACATGTGTGGTCTTAGTGGTATTGACATTACTAGCAGACACCTTGGTATTTCCAGTAGACACCTGGGTATTATCAATAGAGTTTTCATTTTTTTCTTTCTCCTCATTCCCTTTTTCTCTCTTAGAGTTAGAATGTTTCTCCTCCTCTAGCTCTCTTTCATTATTTTCTGAACTCTCCTCCTTCGCCTCATTAACCCTAAATCTATTAGCCTTTTGTTTATACCTTGCCTATGTTTTTGCAAGCCTTCCCGACCTTCTCCTACCCTTTCCACCTCCTTCCTCTTTCAAATCCTAAATTTCCACCTCCATTGGTTTTTCAATTTTGATTTTTTTACTACCCTTTTGTTCAATAACCAGTTCTGGGTTTTTCTTTTTCTTATTTTCTCTACTAGGGGAAGGCCATGAAGTGTGGACTTTGGTACTAGTGCTGGTACTTAGCGAGGAATTCTGGTGGTGGCATTGATTGTCAACCACAAAAAACCTAGGGGGGTAGAGGGTAAGATGGAACTTGTAGAGTCTAAAAATCAAGCCCTGGTGGATGATGGTAAAATTATTACCCTTACTTCTCTTCTCCCTAATATCACTAATCATATCCTAAGGGGAGTGTAACAGAAAGAATGTCATAGAAATGAAGTCTCTATTTCTAAAATGGTTTAGGAGGGGGAAGTGATAATAATAATAAACTCCAAACTTGCCTTCGAGCATGAGGTACTTCATTATCACCAGAAAAATATCTTCCCACGGAGCTGGTAGCTTATCCCTCTAGAAGCCTCCTCTATAGCAAATGGGTTCTTCATCCTCTGCAAAAAAAACTATTCATGGTGGCCTTGTCCGCCATTTTTGTAACCTTCTTCCATTTCTTCCCCTTCATAGACAACCTAGTAGCCATAGCAAAAACATCCTCATTAACTTGGAACATGATACCATTTATGGTAACCCTACGGTCATTCCACCCATTCATAATCTAAAGAAAAAAAAATTCGTCATACCTCGCTATTGCCTACATATAAGGAAGAAATCCCCCTTCTTTTAATAGGAACCTGGTTGCCATCCTATCTTTAAAATTTTCTATCTTTGTTGGCTCTGGTCGATTCAAATCTCCACCCATTTCTTCCTTGCTAATTCCTGATCCACCAACTTTAGTAATTTTCATCTGAACCTTCTTGCCGTCAATCTTTCTGTCAACAATAATATTATTAAACATCAACATCACAAAAATGATGCAAATAACCTCTATAGGATCTTTAAACTTCTCGCAAGAAAGTTTTCGGGGCACTTTGAAATCCCATTCATTTTCATTATGGGATTCATGCGTACTTAGCATCATTACTCTACCATCCCTGAAATCTTTGATAGCATCCATAATTATATCTTTCATACTTTCAAAAAGAAAATAATTTAAATTTCACATTATGTTACCATAATAGCGAAGTAACTCATATCTCAAATTGCATCTATTTATTATCCAGTCTGAATGACAGTGTCTCATCATCTTTCCCTTATATTTTTTATTTAATTTAGCAAATTTCGCCTTCCTAGATATAATACTGCCAAAATTAGCACTGATCTTTATTTGCCTGGCCATGCTTAATTCTCCCCCTGCTTTCCTTGTAGATCAGGGTCTTAATTTTCTCCTTCAAGATATCCATGCTTCTCCAACACGTCATTTCCTTTAATTCAAACCTCATGGTAGTTGCAGCATTCGCCACCATATTACCTTCCCCGTATATGTGTTGCAACTGGACTTTTTTCATCTTGTTTATGATATGTCTAATATTTGTGATGATATTTTGGATATTCTAGCCAGGTTGAGAAGCTCCCTTCACCATATCAATTATTAATTTGGAGTCACCTTCTATAGTTATTTCCTTTATTTGCATTTCACTAATCAATTGTAGACCTCAAAATGAAGCCATCGCTTCAACCAAATTATTAATGCCTCCACCAACATTCCTAGAGTAGACTAGCAGTGCATCACCATTTCCATTCCTCAGCACTCCATCTGCCACCCCTATTCCCTTTCTTTCAGCACCATTGAAGTAGCTTAAGATGTGTTATTGTTGGTGGTTTCCATCTTTTTTACTACCTCTTTATTACCTTAGAGTTATCAAACCGGTTAAAATTCCATTGAATACCCCACTTTTCCACTATTTGGCATTCCTTCCTACCTGGTTCTTCCTTCGATGTCTTACATTTGGCAATCCTTATATTTTCTTTCAGTAGTTTCTCCATAATTCTCATAACTACCTCCTCAGGTCTTTCCTCTTCCCGAAAGATTCTATTGTTTCTTTCTTTCCATAATTGAATGTTGAGGAGGAGCATTTCAATGTTTATGCCTAGCTATTTGCATTCCATCCATATCAATGCTTAACACCATTGCAATTTTGTTTTGATTTCTCCTCTATTTCAAGCTATATAGCAACACAAATGTCTTCCTTCTCATGATTGGCCCACCAAATGGTACTTGATCCAATGTCTAGATCTTCCAATAAGACGATTCTCTTTTACTGCCATCTTTGTATCTTGGTGTCTTACTTTTCACGAGGATTTTTTCATCATATATAGAAGAAATGGAAACTGTCATGCATGATGAGTTTTCATTGACTTAATTGGGTTTTCCATTTGTTTAAGATTGAGATATCTTAGGTTTCTTTCAAACTTAACATTGCACAATCCTAAAACGCTTTTGATTTATTCTCATTATTGCACATGGCTGATTGAGGCCCTACTTTGACTATCTTTCTTTCAAGATTCAAGTTGCTTAGTCACAATGTTCATCACCATTGATTGACCATACTTTTTATCTATCACTTTTTGACAACTCTATTTACCTAACTCATGCATGGGCCAAAAACTTCATATTTAATTACCTTTTGAGTCCACAAACTTGAATCATGATATTCTTCACCATTGTTTGATCCCACTTTGATTTGATAGCTTGTTGGAAGCCTCGCCTACTTAACTCACACACGAGCCTTACATTTCACATTCCACCAGCTCTTGGTTTATGCAAGCACCTCATAATCACAATAGGAGACAACCAAGTAGATTTTACCTTAGGTATTGGGTACTTAAGGTTATAGATTTATTGCACAAGAAGTATGATATTGACTTGGTTGGATATGCTAATGTAAATTAGGTGAGTGAATCTCATGATCACTAATCTACTTCAAGATACCACATATCACTTGGTTCAAGTCCTATATGTTGGTCACCCAAAGAGCAGAATGCTATTGCTTTATCTTGGTCTTTGTCCTAGACTATGAGTGCCACCACTAAGACCAAGCACTAGGAGCTTCTAAATGCCATTACTAAGGCTATTTGGTTTCAACATCTTGTCAACAAGTTTTAGCATTCAATTTCAAACAATCATCTATCGTATTCAATGATAATCAAATTACTGTTCAAATTAAACAAAACCTCAACCACCATTAATAGATCAAGTTATATACCATATCTGAGAGATTTTATTCATTAATGAGTTATTGATCTCCAATACGACCAAACTACTAAGTAGGATTCTAGCATCTTCACCAAACTCTTTACATAAAATAGGCTTTTCCATTAAGAAGTTGGTTGAACACTAACAAGTTGAATCAACTTCTTGACAAGTTGCTTGATCTACAAATTTGACCAGCTACCCTCTATTCAAATATCTATAATAATCAGCAATTAAAAAGCTTACATTGATATAAAATATGATAAAAAACCCTCCTTTTGGCTATAGTTAAAGCAACATTTAAACCCTTATTATGGAAGTTAGAGGACACAAAACTTGTTAAAGGTATAAGTCAATAGAGAAAATCACAAAAATATTTTAGACCAATTGGTGTGTTTATTCCAAAATACTATTATCTTGATAAGTTAAAGATATTGCATTAAAAAAATTCATTGAGAAGATACCTATCATGAAATAGAAGATCTAATCACATAAACCCTTTGTTTTCTAGACAAAATTGCATCACAACTTTATGAAATCCTCACACTAAATAGAGCTCTACCTTCTTATGATTTCACTTGAAAACCACCCAATTTTGATTGTAAGCCATGATAAGGCTCTCTTTGTGTCCTATTTATGCCCCCCCATTGTTCTCCAACCTTCATTAACGAGCCTTGTCATGTTAATACATATATATTCATTACAACGTGCAAAAAAATATCTAAGACTATTGGAATCACAAAAAAATAAAATTTCTTAGAATGAATAATACCGACCAAAAGAGGTCCTTTGTAATCTTTGCATACTTGCAATAATTAGTGGTAAGTGTTTAAATACATTTGAGACCTTAGATAATGAAAAAACTTATTGAGCTTTACTTTGTTCCAAGGATACTTTAGTATTCTCTACTAAATAGGGCGAACTACATGAAGGTGGAAGCTCATTCTAGCAATGATATGAAATAAAAAAATGGATTCAAGAATTTTAGATCGGATAGAATATTCCACCCTTTACGTATGGTGGGCCTGAATATACACAATAGCTCATCATTAAACTTTTCATAGAAAACATAATTCCTTGCAAAATAATAATGGGATCAATTGCCCTGCTTTCTCAAGTAGCCTAAAAATGAGTATAAGACTGTAAGAAGGGACCAATCTTTAAAGTACATGGAAGTTAGGAAAATCTCAAGGGAAGTCCATCCTCATCACTCATATATAAGACACAATCCTCCATCATTCCTATACATTTAATATGGGTACATCCAAGAAATTTGTCCTCATTTTGTGTGGCATCTCTTGCACATAAAATGAATCCAATTTAAAAAAATACCCCCAAGAAAGAATAGATAGATCAAGTGAAATATACACATGAAAAATGATAGAGGAAAAGAGGGATCTACGTACTCATAGGTGGTGCAGTAGCACCTGTGTCATGTTGTGTGTTGTCAACATTGTAGTCGCCAATATATTTTCCATTCTATTCCTCATTGCAAGCGGTGTCATAATAGGATCATTAACATGTGCTGAAAAATAAGATTGTTGTAGCATAAAAAAGTATGGACAAGATTATTAGAGAGTAAAAAACATATATTTTGAGAAAAACACAAGTGGAGGATAGAACATGTCATTTACTTGAACCACTTGAAGCACCTTCAATAGGGCCATGAGTTACATCACTAGTCAAAAAAACCTATAAAAACAAAATGTCAATATTTTAGTTAATGACATAAATAAAAGAGTATAAAATATATATCATTATTGATCTCTTGTTATAATTAAGAATTACATTAATACTTACTTCATAACTTTTAGCTAGGAGCATCAATTCAATGCCTCTCCTCACTGACTGAGGTGTTTGAGGTTGTTGACATCCCAATCCCTGAAATTCTAATGAAATTTTATGAAGCGCCTTTCGAATTACAACCATAGGATTAGGGGCTAATGTGAAATCAATAGTGAATTGGTCCTCTTCTGTGGACTCCTCGTCAGGGACTACATGTTCCTTTCCCTTATTTTGATTATTGCTCATTTGTAAGAACAATATTATTAGCACTATATTTAAAATTACTCCAAAACAATAGTGAAGAAAAAAACATAATAAAAAAAAAAAAGTTTTACCTATCAGGAAGAAGTGCCATAAGGATCATCATCATCACATCTATGTGGTTGCTGATCCATAATGTAGCTGACCTATATTTCAACAAAGATTCATTAAGACATGTTAAAACAAATATAATTAGTAGAAACATATATTAGTTGAAATGTTAGCAAAAAAACTTAATAATTTAATGGTGTGTCAGAGTCAATGATCAATAATTTAAATGGTGCATAGTATGTACCATCCTGGTCATGATAGTGGTTTTGTTTGTATATGTGTGCTTCAAGTTGTAATCAATAAGCATCTCTTCTCCTAAAGGTATTGATTTTATTGCACATACAAAAATGTGATTTCCCTTGAACAACTCAAATATGCAATTGGGTTGCTTAATAGTTGATGCATATCATGTACTATTTATAAAACCTGTAATATTTCCTGATGTTTTTGGCCTTCTGTCAATGTATATAGATAATCTTTTACTTTGTGCATTCTCTTCCTACTATACATAATTTTTTAAGAGTGCATACCTACACATACTTTTTTATATATCTAACAATATGCATCCAACTACTATAATCATAACAAGGTTTGATATACTCCATCAGTTCAACAATTTTGTTGTAAGAGACATTGATTTCATCCATGAAATATAGGCCCAAACCATGCATTGACGATGGTGTTATGTGATATATCCTCTCTCCAACACAAAAATCAGTGTTTATTGGAGGAAGTTCCTTGGAGACCCACTATCTTTGTAGATGTTGGTACCTAAAGGGCACCTTGGAGTTTCCTTTCCTCTCATCATCATAAGAACATGAGCCCCCTTGAGAAAGGAGATATTTCATGCATTTATTGAATTTATTTATGATATTTTGGCCTCTAGTGGATCTCCTTAATAAAGATGTACTACATGTCTCACTTTCTTGTTCCATTCTTATACTTCCCTCACTCGAGGAAGACACATCTAAAAAATGCCTATTTGCTGGTACCTACACTCAATGAAATGAGAGAGATAATTAGAAAAGAGAGGGATATTTTGCAAATGATAAAAGACATTAATTTGATCTATAGGGTTTTTTGAGTTATACCTTATGATCCATGAGATTGTGTGGGATGCTTATGAAAGCGATTTAGGTTCCTACACATGTAGTTCAATAGTGTTATGTTAGTTAACAAATTCATGATACATATACACAATATTACATAGTAGAGAACATGGACTACAATATGCGGACATAATAATCATTATGAATTTTTTGTGTTCCTTGCCTTTACTTTATGTTGTCTATAAAGGACTCTCAAGAGAAGTTGGGTTGACGATGTTTGTAGTCCATTACCTGTTAATTCGACCAAGGGTGGCAGCATCACACAAAACATAAACATCAAATCAACATCAAAAATAAGTCTGAATGTATCACATCTACCATAAGAATCTCATGTGAATTAAAAAAATCAAAAGGTACATCATGAATTAATCAGATCAAATAATTGTACATTTCTATTAGGAAATCAATATTAAATCGCATAATTGCACATTTCATTCATGTAATTGATCATCTTCTTCCATCTCATCATCATGATCTGTTAGAATTCTTTTAGAATAACTGAGAGGGGGGGGGGGGTGAATTAGTTATTCAAGGTCCAAATGCCCTATTAATACCTTTTTACTTCTTTTAATGAATCCATACCCTTTTCATCTGTTCAAAATTAAATCAATCATATAAGCAAGTTACAATAAATCAATATGCAATGAAAAAACATCCAAAATCAACACATGACACAATGATTTACGTGGAAACCCAATTTGGGAAAAACCACCAGTAACATGCTACTTGATTTTCACTCTTCTGAAGTGATGCCCTGTTAAAAGCCTGCCCTGTTAAAGGCTTACAACACACTGTTAAATGTGACCTTGTTAGAGGATTTCACCAAATTGTTAGGAATGGGCCTGATAAAAGGTCTTTAGAACATTCACTTGGAATGCACCCTGTTAAAGGATTTATCTTATGGCTATTAAACCAACCTAAGTCCATAGGATTTAAACTTACTGTTACAATTGCTAGAAAGTAACAATAATGGTCTTTTGATCTGATATAACTTACAACATACTTTGTAGATTTCATATCACACTTTCAACTCAATCCTTATGCTTGGCTTCAATCACTTTAGCTCTGACTGCTTGTCTCCCTCTCAAGCTTCGTCTCCTTGAGTCTTCTTACTCATTCTGCCAATGCAATCATCCTTGTGGTCATCTATCCAAACAAAGTTCCTGTGCTTTCTTCTCCTTAGCACATTCTACAACACTTCATGCTTTTATGCTTGACCACCTCTCTCTCTCTCTCTCTCTTTTATTAATTTATGTCTTCTTAAATAGGAGTCTGATTTTCCTTTGTCGCTCAATTCTCCCTCTCCAATTTTATGGCTTCAAAATGGGTTAGGTAGGATACAATGTATCTACCCCATATCTTGTTCTCTTCTAGAAACTTCGCCAGTTGTATCATTAAAATCATTCTACATGGTGTTCTGTGCCACCAGCTCATCATTCTTATCTTCCTTTTAATTCACAAATTTCTAGATAACAACCTTGTCAGCTTAGATCTGGCGAATCTTCGATTTCCAAAATAATGCAGCAGCTCGACATTATTGAGTTACTGGTGCTCGGCACCTCTGTGTTACTCGGCACCTATACCTGCTTGGCACTTGGTTCTGCTCGGCACTTGGTTCCGCTCGGCACTTGATTCCTCTCGACACTTGATTCTGCTCGGCACTTGATTCACTCTGTGTCACTCGGCATCTGAAGTTTACTCAGCATTAACTAGGAATTTTCTTGGCTCTTACTAGCTTGCTCGACTCCTTCTCTCTAATGAACTTAGTTTGAGCTTTACAAAAGACTTAGCTAAAACCTTAAATCTTTGATATGTTTCAGTGTGCCCATTCTTTGTATCTTATAGTATTCCATCAAATACACTTTTTCATTAATGGCTTAGTTGATCCTTGTAATTCATTACAACATCATAACTTCAACCTTTCTCTAGGTGTTTTAGTTACATCTTATTGATTGCTTCCTCCTTGACAATCAACTAATCGATAGTATTTGGATCACTAAAGCAATTGTCATTCCTGCAAGTAGCAAGTTTGACATCAATGACAAAACAATGATTGAGGACATTCTTTACCAGTTCCATATATTATTCCAACAACTTTTCTTATGATCATTTCAATCATTCCCAACATGATCATCATCTTCAACATCATCATCATCGTCATCATCATCATTATTGTCAGGTGTGACATCATTGTCATCATCTTCTTCTTCAAGAAAATTTACATCAGGAAGGTCACAATCAACTAACTCTCGATCGTGACCATCATCTTCTCCTTCTTCTTCCATCACATTATACTTTATCAACCTTCCTCTTAGATAATGTCTAATATTAAAAAATGACCAAGCTAGCTTATGTGGAACCTCTACGTAAAATACTTGCTCCATTAGCTAGGAAGAACATAAGGCTCATCCCTAATTGGCTCAAATAACCTTGTATTAATCATTGGAAATCTATTGTCATGTTCAATAATAGTTCTATTGGGATCATTTTGATTAAGTCCTAGCCTATACCATTTGATAACAAAGAGAACTAATTTGAAAGAGTTAAAGTCACACTCAATTATATCATCCAAGATTCCATAGTATCAATTTTTAAACTCTCAAGGATGTACGTTGCTTCCAGAAGAAATATTAGTGACCTGAAATACTACACTAATCCTAGAATCACATGTTTTCTTTGTGTCATCCAACTTCTTGATGCAATATTTATAACCATTTCATAACATAGCCTTATGGTATTTCACCTACAATAATATGTCAAACATCTTAAAATTGTTGTATCATGAGTTGACAACCATGCAAGTGATTAAAAAATTTCAACGTACATAGAAATCTCTTAAACCATTTGCTAAATCTATTTCCCTTTGTGTAATATTGGAACCTCCATTATGGTGATCTTCTTTAACCACTGAAGACACACATCCCCATGCTAATGTGCAACCATATTGTTGACATCATTCAATCTATACCATCATTCAATCTTGATTGTTTGCAATATACAAATGTAGCACATCCCACTCTTGAGCAACTATAGAAAAAATTAAGTATATGACTTATGACCGATTTATTTAAAAGATAAGGAAATAATTAACTACAATAACATCTTGTGGTTTATTACCTCTCACTTTCCTCAATCTAGCTTTCCCCACCAAGTACTCCCCTTGGAATTTTTTAGTGGGGTTTGGATCCCAAATGCAATCTATATAGGTCTTTTCTGCAAGATTAGGAAGATATGGAGTAACGTACACCATAGTCTGGTATACCATATACCCCTCCACTATAGAGCCTTCAAGATGTTCTCTTTGTTGAACCAAATCCTTCAAAAATTTCAAGTGTTGCTCAACCATCCACATTGACCTAGTTTGTACAGGTCCACACAATTCAATCTCCTCAACTTGGTGTACAACGTAGTGTTCTTGTGAATTGAAAAAAGTTGGAGCTAAACACTTTTGCATTTCACACATGTTAAAATTTGATTGAAAAGATCATTATTGAAGAAGGGAGATTGTTGATAAATAATGTTTTCAATCATTGTTTTTTCACTGATGTCAAACCTGCTATTTGTTGGAATGACAATTGCTTATAAGATCCAAGTACTATCACTTAGTTGATTGATGAAGAGGATTTAATCGATAAGATGTAATAAAAGCACCTAAGGGAAAGGTTGAGTTATGATTTTTTAATGAAGTAAAAGGATTAGTTAAGATAATGGTAAAATGATGAATTGATAATACACTTGAAGATATAGAGGTTGGCTACACTTAGAAACTCTAGAAGAATAAGTTATAACAAAACTATTTGCAAAGCTTGACTAAATTCATTAGTGGGTGCTGAGCAAGTAAGTTCATGTCGAGCATATTATCAGTATGTGCTAAGCAAATGCAAAATCTAGTGTGTGCCGAGTGAAATAGAAGGTGCCAAGCTAGATAAAATGTAATAGATGCCAAGCATTAGTAAAATATAGTTGATGTCGAGTGAATCCATAGTAGGTGCCGAGTAACATAGTATGTGTTGAGCATCAGAAAGTCGATAGTGCTAATCTATTGCATTATTTGAAAAGTCAAAGATTCACTAGATTTGAGTTGATAAGTTTGTTACCTTGAATTTTGTGAACCAGATGGAAGATAACGATGTTGCGTTGGTGGTGCAGAATTCTAGGTTAACTATTTTTAGGTGAATACAGGTGGATTCCACATGATGTTTCTAGAATAAACAAGATAAGGGGAAGATACATCATATCTTACCTAATCCATTCAAATCCAAAAAAAGAGTGGGAATATTAGAGAAGGAAAGGTATTCCAAACTCCTAGTTAAGGAGTTACAGGTCAAGAAGCAAAGAGAGATTAGAGAGAGTATGTGATGTCAAGGAGAAGACATTGAGAGGGAAGAACATAGTACAAAGAATCTGCTTCGATAGGTGACCACAGAGGTGATTACATTGGCACAATGGGCATGGAGACTCAAGGAGACAAAGCTTGAAAGGAGGACAAGCTATTAGAGTTGTAGAGACTAAAAGCCAGGAAAATTTGTGAACTGAATTGAGATTTGAAATATTCAAGTTATGTTGTGAGTTATATCAGATCAAAAGCCCTTATTGTTACTCTCTAGCAATTGTATTAGCTAGGAAAAAATCCTATGGACTTAGGTTGGTCTAACCACCATTGAGAAATCCTTTAATAGGTGACATTCCAAGTGGATGGTCTAAAGTCCTTTAAGCAAGCACACTTCTAACAAGGTGGTTGAAATCCCTTAACCAGGTCACATTTAACAGTGTATTTTGTAGCCTTTAATAGGGTAGGCCTTTCATAGGGCATCACTTCGGAAGAGTAAGAAATCAGTAGCATGTTACTGGTGGTTTTTCCCAAATTGGGTTTCCACGTAAATTGCTATGTTATGTGTTGATCTTTCATTTCTTATTCCTATGTGTTGATTTGACTTGCTAAGAAGAATGTTTAGCTTGGATGCATGGTTAATCTAAATGGGCTCACTATACTTAGTGAAAATGTTTTATTAGAACATTTAGACCTTGAATAACTAATTCACCCCACTCTTAGTTATTCTAAAGCATTTCTAACAATTGGTATCAGAGTCATCTGCTAATTTGGTTTAAAGGTACTAGAAGTAGAAAGATCAAGATGTCTAAGAGAGAAGTTCCCAAGATCAACATAGATAACTTCACTACATGGTAAAGTTTAATGAAGTTGCACCATGGATCAATAGGTGATCATGCACAAACCTCGATTAAATGAAGTTGCACCATGGATCAATAGGTGATCATGCACAAACCTCGATCAAAGTGAAACATGTTGATCCAGCTAGTGTCCCTACTGCAAAAGATATGAAGAAAAATAAGGAGCACAATTAGGCAATGCTAGAGATTGCCTCTACCCTCAACTATGTTGAATTTGATGACATCAAGGGATGTACCTCTACATTCAAGATGTGGGAAGCCCTGAAAAATATTTATGGAGGAGATAAGAATGTCCAATAAGCAAAAGCAGAAAGCCTCAAAGGAAATTTTGATGACATGAGAATGGAGGAAGGTGAGAACATTGCTCAATATGCTTCTAGAATAAAGGAAGTAGTAAGTGCAATAAGAAGTGTAGCTGGTCATTTAGATGATGAAACTATTATTAGCAAAGTGTTAAGAACCTTGCTCCCCATCTATGCTATTAGAGTATCAACTATCCAAGAGTTGAGATGGATACTAGGAAACAAACTAACTCTTGAAGGTACAGTGGGAAGACTTATTGTGTTTGAATTATCCAACTTTGATAACTATAGACCTGAGAATCTTGAATTTTCTTTCAAGGATAAGCTATTGTTGAAAGACACTGAAGAGGTGAAACCAAAGAAGAAGAAAAGAAAGATAAAATATGCATCCAGTGACAACAACATAGATGAAGAAGATGTGGAACAATTGGAAGCATTGTTGGCCAGAAAATTTCACAGAGGTAAGGGTAAATTTAAAGGTAAGTTGCCTATCATTTGTTTTAATTGCAACAAAGTAAGACATATAGCTGCAAGGTGTACACAGAAGGAGAACTATAGAGAAGGCATCAAGTACAAAAACAAAAGAGAAGATGGTAGCAGAGATTACAAAGACAAAGGCAAAAAGTGCTACATTGTTGAAGAAGAGAATTCTAATAAAAATGATGATGAGGTAGTCTATGTAGCCATGAAGGATGAGTCAGATGAAGATGAGGCAACAACACTGATAACCTGTGTTAACAAGAATGATAGGTGGATCATAGACAATGGGTGCTCATATCACATGATAGGAGACAAAAGTAAGTTTGTTACCTTAACTCACTATGATGGAAATATTGTTAGATTTGGAAATGATGCTCCATGTCTAATCAAAGGAAAAGGTTCCATTAAGCTTACAAAGAAAATTTCATGTGATAATGCATATTATGTTGAAGGATTGAACTATAATTTGTTGAGTGTGTCATAGTTAGGCAATGTAGGATGCAAAGTAAAATCTAGAAGCAAAACTACCAAAATCTATGACACTGATGGAAACTAATAGGAAAAAGGAGACCAAACTAGGAGTAATCTATTTTACCTAGATATGGAGGATGATGCCTGTCTTATTGTTAGATTCGATGATGTGTGGCCATGGCATAAAAGGCTATGTCATGTCAACTTTGATAATCTGATCAACATTAGCAATATGAAGAAAGTTAGAGGTTTGCATAAACTGAAGAAGCCTAAAAATACAATGTGCAAACAATTTCAGCTAGGAAAGATGACCAAGTCAAGCTTCAAAAGCAAAACCTATAGTTCCAAAGAAGTACTAGAGTTAGTCCATACTAATTTATGTGGCCCAATAGAAGTGTAAAGCTACAAAGGAGACATATATAATGTTGTTTATTGATGACTACTCTAGGATGATGACTGCCATGTTCTTAAAGAAAAAATCTGATGCATTTCAAATATTTAAGTGGTATTTGGCCAGGGTTGAGAAAGAAATAGGGAAGAGTTTGAAGTGCCTAAGATCAGATAGAGGAGGAGAGTTGACATAAAAAGAATTTGAGACATTTTGCAATGATAAAGGAATTAAGAGACAAACATCAGTACCTAGAACTCCCCCACATAATGAAATTGTAGAGAGGAGGAATAGATCAGTGATGGACTGTGCTAGAACATTAATGATGGAAAAGAATGTTGCTCTAAAGTACTGGAGAGAAGTTGTAAGTACAGCTATCTACACCCTGAATCGAGTACAAATCAAGAAAGGTACAAATGCAATACCTTTTGAATTATGGTATGGTCACTCACCCAATGTAAAACATTTGAAAGTGTTTGGTTGTAAGTGCTATATTCTTAAAGACTCTAGAAATTGCAAGTTTGATGCAAAGAGTGATGAAGGTATATTCCCTAGATATTCCACTAGAAGTAAAGCATATAAGTGTTTAAATAGTAACACTAACAAAATTTCAGAGAGCGCAGATGTAAACTTTGATGAGCATTCAAAAGTTCAAGTTGATGAATCCATCAAGAAACTAGAAGAGTTCATATCCTTTGTATACTTCTATGAAGGAATGCCTGCTAAAGAAGACACTGCCAATCAAGTTGGAAATCAACAACAAGTTTTAGTATCAACTGAGCCACAACAAGTGAATGTCGAGTTGCATTTAGAAGTGGAGTTGTAGAATGAAGATAATGCACATTCTAACTCTGAAATCAATACACATGAAAGAGATGTTGAGCTACCTAAAAGAGATGTACATATTGACTCTGAAGCTCAAAGACCAAACATGGAAACAAGGATAGAACCAAGGCTATCCAACTATGTGAGAAGACATCACCCTGCTAAACAAATCAGTAGTGACAAGGAACAGACTAAGAAATGAATCATTTCTGCTAAGCAAGATTTAACCCAAAATAGTGAAAGATGCACTGCAAGATGATGATTGGTGTAAAGCTATGGAAGAGGAGATTGAGAAGATAGAGAAGAACAAAACTTGGACTTTAGTTCCAAGACCAGCTAATAAGAATGTGATTGGTACCAAGTGGGCATTTAGGAACAAGCTAGATAAGAATGGTGAGATCAAGGGAAATAAGGCCAGACTAGTCTGTAAAGGCTATGCTTAAGAAGAAGGACTGGACTATGGGGAGACATTTGCCCCTATTGCAAGGATGGAAGGAGTAAGAACTCTACTTGCATATGCTGCTTATAAAAGTTTTAAAGTCTACCAAATGGATGTAAAGTCTACTTTTTTGAATGGTAAACTGGGAGAGGAAGTCTACATAGAACAACCAAAGGGATTTTTTGATTACAACAACAAGGATATGGTTTGCAAACTGCATAAAGCACTCTATGGTTTGAAACAAGTGCCTAGAGCTTGGTATGAGAGACTTCAAAAATATCTTGTGAAGATAGGATTTGAGAGAAAAGATGACAACAACAACCCGTATATCAAGACAAAAAAAGGTAAAGACATTCTGATATCTGAAATCTTTGTTGATGATATAATATTTAGTGGAAAAGATGCACTATGCAAAGATTTTGTTGATTAGATAAAACATGAGTTTGAGATGTCAATGTTTGGGGAAATCAAACTCTTTTTTGGATTGTAAGTACATCAACTAAAACATTGCATATTTGTGACCCAATCAAAATATATCAAGGAGATACTCTAGACATTTGGCTTAGAGGATTCAAAACCAATCAGCACACCAATGATAACAAGACATAAGTTATCCAAGAATGATGAATAAGCTAAAGTAAATTAGACAATGTACAGATCAATGATTAGAAAGTTATAGTATGTTGTACATAATAGACTAGACATTGCATTATCTATTGGGATAGTGGAAAGATTTTTTGCAAATCCAAGAGAAAATCATCTTATAGCAGTAAAAAGAATAATGAGGTACCTAAAAGGAACAAATGACTTTGGCTTATACTACAAGAAGACTGAAAAGTTTGAATTGAATGCCTAAATTGATGTAGATTGGGGAGGTAATATAGATGATAGAAAAAGTACCAATGGAGGAGAACTCTTCTTAGGTAGAAGATTAGCCACTTGGACTAGTAAAAAACAAAGTTGTACCTCACAATCCACAGCTAAAGCTAAGTAGGTTGTTGCTGCCATAAATTGTACAAATATTGTATGGATCAAGCACCTGTTGAAAGGTATGAAGGAAGAGATAACTAAATCTATGATACTCTATTGTGATAACAGAAGTGCCATCAACATATCAAAGAATCCTATGATGCATGCCAAAACAAAGCACATTGCAATTAAGTATCACTATGTAAGAGGACTAGTGGAAGGCAAACAAGTGAAGGTGGAATATGTCAACTCAAAGAAACAAATTGCTGACATCTTCAGAAAACCATTACCTAAAGATGCATTTGAGTATCTTAGAGGTAAGTTAGGGGTAATACCCCTATCTAAGGCTGTTTGAGTAACAACAAGACTGCCCTACATCAAATGAGTTGATTGCTAAAATAATATAAATTGATGTAGAGGATACTTACTTTAAGTTTTTTTTGAAGTAATTAAAATACTAAAATTCCAAACAAGTCATAGGCAAGGTGATAGAGGGAGAAATTGGAGTTCCTACAAATGCTACACTTGCATGATAAGATGCTGAAATAATATGTCTTTAGCATTGTTGTCAAAGAGGGAGAAATAACAGAACCTGATCAAATCTACAGGATCAAATGTGTAAAGGAAGAAATAGGAGAAAAGAAGGAGAAAGGAAATAGCAGCTAAG
Organism: Cupressus sempervirens; assembly: GCA_028749045.1. NCBI lineage: Eukaryota > Viridiplantae > Streptophyta > Pinopsida > Cupressales > Cupressaceae > Cupressus > Cupressus sempervirens. The sequence goes on from CM053788.1 coordinate 28,504,606, forward strand.
AGAGAGAAAACAGAATAAACTAATCAATCAGGATGACAAGATTAGAGAGGGAGTAGAACAAAAAGGAGAAGACAATGTATCAACAAAAGAGATATCCCTAATACTTTGAAAGAGAGAGTTACTTACAAATTTTAGAGGGAGACATAAGAATTTCAAATTTGTTGATAGAATGAATAATTTTGGATACAAAGTTTTGTTTTTAGCATTTGACTTATTGTTTTAACCTAATTAGCATTTTGATAACTCGGCTGATTAGTTTGGTTTGCCATCAATGCCAAAGAGGGAGATTGTTGAAATCTGATTGAAAAGACCATTATTAAAGAAGGGAGATTGTTGATAAAGAATATTTTCAATCATTGTTTTGTCACTAATTTCAAACCTTCTATTTGTTGGAATGACAATTGCTTATAAGGTCCAAGTACTATCACTTAGTTGATTGATGAAGAGGATTTAATCAATAAGATGTAACAAAAGCACCTAAGGGAAAGGTTGAGTTATGATTTTATAATGAAGTAAAAGGATTAGTTAAGACAATGGTAAAATGATGTATTGATAATATACTTGAAGATATAGAGGTTGGCTACACTTAGAAACTCTAGAAGAATAAGTTATAATAAAACTATCTGTAAAGCTTGACTAAATTCATTAATGGGTGCCAAGCAAGTAAGTTCATGCCAAGCAGATTATCAATAAGTGTCAAGAAAGTTTAGGTACCAAGCTAGAAAAAATGTAATAGGTGTTGAGCATCAGTAAAACTTAGTTGATGCCAAGTGAATCTACAGTAGGTGCTGAGTAACACAGTATGTGCCAAGCATCAGAAAGTCAAAGATTTTCCAAATCTAAGCTGATAAGTTTGTTACCTTGAATTTTGTGAAACAAATGGAAGATAAGGATGTTGTGTTGGTGGTGTATAATTCTAAGTTAATTATTTTTAGGCGAATATAGGTGGATTCCACACAATGTTTCTAGAACAAACAAGATAAGGGGAAGATACTGTTGGCTCCTGATTTAACAGTGTTTAAACAACCAAGTATGCAAGACAAGAATGTGTCTATGGGAAGCTATCTCCAATAATGGACACACTTCACCAAGAACCTGGGCCAACTATAAGGCTATACTCCTTTTGCGCTTCAGGCTCTGCAAAACCTAGGCGGGTAGACCTATAGATTCTTTATATGGTACCAGTTATTAAAGCATACACTGAATCTAATGTAAAGCAGATAAAAAACCCTAAATCTTCTATACTTACCCAGCAATCACAAGCATGAAATAGCTAAGAACATACTTCATGAAACTGGCAAGCTAAGTGTGGGTTAACATTGAATAACTTTCAACATAAAAGGGAAAAATGATTTAATATGTTGATGTCAGCAAGACCCAAGTAGGAGCAACAGAACTTAATGATCCTATCTCTGATCAGTGCCTTATCTATTGGGCAATTAAATGAATCATAACCATACATCTCTTGGAAACCTCAGACATATCTCTACATCAAGATCCCTGATCTATCTTTCACCTTGTGAATAGACATGTGCTACAGAATGAATCTCATACTCAGAACATCCTATCACGAAATCTGCAAACCCTGTGACAAACATCAAGCAATTACATGGTTCTTTGCCCCACTAGCAAGACATTTTAATCACATACATTCCTAAATGAAATGCAACCTAATCTATGCTCTTTGATCACAAATCAGAAGAAATAATAAATCCATAATCAGGAGACAAGATTCAGACTGAACTTAAAACCTTTGCTGCTCTTTATTTGCTTTCCTTGAAACCAAATACATGAAATGTATAGAAAACAACTCATAAATCACCTAACAGACCAGAACTATCTGCATAAAACATAAATGTTGTTCAATACCACTGAGAAATGTTGGGTGTGTGGCTTTCACAGCCTAAGCAGAGCTCCAAGAACTGGAAATAGGAAACCAACCAACAACCTATTTCAGAGAAGAAGAAAGAATATGTATGAAGAGGGAAATTCTCGCATTAAATTTGCAGTCAACAAGTGTACCCTCAGAATTCCTTCCCAAGATAACTAAAAGCTTCTCTCTACCTTCTCTCTGTAACTGAAAATCAAATCCTTTCATTTTGGCTCATAAAATATCTTAAAATGTAATGATGAAAGGATGTAACTAATTCTTGATACTAAAATGAATTCACCGTAAAAGTGAAAATCCAGTTCAATGTAACTTCTAGAATGTAAGAAAACTGCTTAAGGATAATTTTCTTCACATTCAAGTTCCAAAAGGTCTTCAAAACGACCTTATAACTGATTCAGATGCTCAAAGATTAAATCTGCTTGTTATGTTGCCAATACCCTAGATTTCACAAACTGGCCTACCACATGAACCAGTGAACACCTGTGCATAATTTGACTCCAAAAATGAAAAATTCAGCTCTTCCCGATTCCGACGGTATATTGGAGTGCTAGTTTTTGATAAAAATTTCCTAGGTTATGCTTGTTTGAAGTTTCAAGCTCTGTTCATAGGTTTGCACATTAAAATGCCAAAATTAAAAAATTAAAAATAATCTATAGTTTGAACTATAGAATATTTAAGAACTAAAAACAAAATTTTCAAGTTTGATCAAGTTTGATTCAACGTGCACACATGGGAATATTTTTGAATTAAAATTTCCTTTTACCCTCCAGATAATTAGACAATGCCACTTGTCAACCTCTGACTTGCTCTGACCATCACAGTGCCATGTCATCAAACACGGGACCCATTGCCACGTGTCATTTTCTCGTTAACTCACTATGCTATCGCGTGAGCATCTCTCTCATAGCAAGTTAACGACCACCCTCAGATTATCCACGTGTCACAATTCCCTTTCATCTGAACTCATACATCTTTCGCCAAATTTCTGAATTTTTTCGATGACTCGCTAAGTCGCTAGTCAGAATTTCTTAGATTTTTCGGCTAGCAACATAGCGACTAGCTAGATTATTGACTTATTCGGCACCTTTGAATTGGGATGACATCATCTACCTTATTTACGTGTTTGTTCAAAATTTATTCTCACGTCACCATGGCACCGGGGTCGACCTCATAGCAAGCAGCTTCTAAAAGCCCCTTTCTCTAATTCACAATGCATATTGCTCAAGATACTATTTAAGGATTAAAAGATTTAACCCACAGGTAATGTGGGATAAAGACTCACTGTGGCTTTCCATTTTACTTGCGTAGAGTTTGCTCTGTTCATGATTTGCATGAGCTGGAGACTATAGCTTTTTCCTTGCGTGTTATGTTTTCTCTTTGCCCCTGCCCTTGCTACTCACGTGGCCTAGCTCTTTGTTTTCTTGAATGTGTGGGAGCTCTTTTATCTGCCACAACTCTTGCCCCTATTTGGAGACGGCTTGGGCCTTAAGAATGTGTGAATTCTCTCCTAGTAACAGGTTCCTTCCTCTTGCTTGCATGCAGAGCTGGTATTTCATGCCATTCTTTCCTTTTAGCAGTGACCTCGACTGCCCTCTCAATGTGTGAGCTCCTCTTTGTCTTGGACGCAGGCTATTCTTCAGCAAATTTGTGTATTGCTTCCCTAATCGCTACAACTTTAGGTATGGCCTACGTGTGGAGTGCTCCTTCCTCCTTTTAAAATGACACCTTGTTCATTTTACTTTAGCGCCTCCAAATGTTCCTGTCGTGGGCACCTCTTCAAATGGCATCTTTTATTAATAAACATGGATCTGTGAGCTGCAAACATTGCTTAAATGTGGGCTATCTTTTCTAGGTCAGCAGCCTCCAAAATGCTCCTCTTTTCTTGACGTGTGAGGCATGTTTTTATCATCAGCGAGTTTCTTTTCTTTTTAGGCATGAAGATGGACGAGCTGTGTTGGAGTTCTTAAAAAGTTGTGACTATATTCCTTGAATCTAAGCCACTCCCTTGTTGATGACGCCTTTGAATGCAAATTTTTTGCTCATTTGGTCTTTTCTTTATCACTGTGGATTTGTCTTTTGTTTGGGCGTGGCTCTATCTCCAGTGGCTTCATTTCATCCAATCTCCTGCCACTTTTTCACAGTGATTACTATCATCTGTAACTTCTGAAAGAACTTTAGCGTGTGTTATTTTTTGCAACGACTTCTTGGCATATTTTCTTCCAGCAAGATGTGATTCAAAATCACCCTAAGAATTGATAACTATATTGTATGCAACACATTCCTTAATTCTTGATTGATTTGACGTCAATGGGGGTGTTCCCCTTCCATCATCTGCTGCTCCATTCATGGATTCACTCAGCTCTTAAAAGAGATACAAAGATCATGATTCAAAATGTCTATAAGCTGACTGAATTCCTCATCATTCACATACTCCTGACTTGCAAATTCAGATGGCGATTCTTGTGTCTCTGGCTCCATGTTATCATTCTTATTGATAGAAGTAAGGTGAATATACTCTCGGTTAGACCTTCCCTGTAAAGAATCCATTGACCCGTCAAAGCCAACATTATCATCAATTTTACCAATCTGGTATAATTAGTCAGGCCCCAAAGCGGGCTTGGTTAAAAAAATTTTGTTTCTAGACAAATGATACTCCAAACTGGTGCATTGATTATCTCCAATTGGCTGGAATCCATTTTGATCACTGATTGATCGTTAAAAACCCAATGTGTCACTTTCTGCCAACTGTGAATCTAATGTCAGGAGGTCCGTTGATTGCCTTTAAAAACTGACCCGAACAACTGACCAAGCTCTGAAACTTAGGATCTCTTTTCTCTTTGACATGTTCAATAGGCCTGCTAGATCTCGTTACATGACAACATCAGGGTCAAAAGATATTGACCCCCGAAGTTGCCAACTTAAAATCATCTGCAAATAAACATGTCAAAAAGCTAGAAATTGCATTTGGAAATGGCCTGGAAAACTGAGCAAATGGGCACATGGGGAAATGAAAACTTGGGCACTCATTCTATGTCATGAGGAAATTATGGACCTATGATTTAGGCTCATGAAAAATAACTAGGCAAATTTGGCAAGCGTCTGAAGTTGGCTACCTGGATTTGCAGGACAGGAAACAATGACAACATAATAATTTTTACAAACAGAATGACCCTGGAAAAGTGTGCAAACGGATTCGTCAAGATTTGAAAACTGATGCACTTAGAGTATTTTCAATGGACAACACAATGGTACAATCCATTTGATCTTACCAATCACAAATTTCAAGTTATAACGCTATGAACAGGGGTACTGACAAATCTGCAATTGCTGACACCAATAAAAGATAGAAATCACGTTTGGAATCATGTTTGAAAATTGATCAAACGGATTCTTCATAAGCTGAAACTTGGAACATAACAAGTCTCTGACATCTATAATGTAATGCAAAAGGAAATTTAGCATTTTAGTCAACTGGGTCAAAGTTATAGCATGTCAAACAAGGCTTCCCATAAATGTGTGCAAAGTACATCACCATGAAAAATTTAAATGACCAACTTTGATGGATTCAAAACCTAGTCAAACTGATTCAAAATGACTCGAAATCTAAAACATAAGTTATTAGGTATGGATACTAGACACTCTCAAAGGAGTAAGTCATGACGCATTTCTGGGTGTGAGATATTTAGGTGCAAACACAACCTCCTTTCGTTGTTTGACACTAGGGCAAAATTGCAAATTTGACAAATGCTTGAAATAGGACTTCACCAAATGACTCAGAAACTCAATTTAACTTCATGAAATGCTTAGGCATGCTGAATGAAAGGTGCTAGAAGCATTAAACACCTTAGGGATCTCAGATGGACAGTGGGGTACATAGGCATTACAAGCGTTTGTAGGGCTCAATTTTTCAATGGTGCTCAAAATTGACCATGCAATTTTGAGCACCAACAGATACATCATATATTACCTAATCCATTCAAACCCAAAATAAGAGCAGGAAGATTAGAGTGGGAAAGGTATTCCAAACTCCTACTTAAGGAGTTACATGTCAAGAAGCAAAGAGATTGGAGAGAGTGTGTGGTGTCATGGAGAAGGCATTGAGAAGGAAGAAAAAAGTATAAAGACTCTACTTCGATAGGTGATCATAGAGGTGATTGCATTGGCACAATGAGCATGGAGACTCAAGGAGACAAAGTTTGAAAGGAGGACAAGCTATTAGAGCTATAGAGACTGAAAGCTAGGCAAATTTGTGAACTGAATTGAGATCTGAAATCTGCAAGTTATGTTGTGAGTTATATCAGATCAAAAGCCCTTATTGTTACTCTCTAGCAATTGTATTAGTTAGGGAAAAATCCTATGGACTTAGGTTAGTCTAACCGCCATTGAGAAATCCTTTAATAGGGTGACATTCCAAGTGAATGTTCTAAATTCCTTTAACCAAGCCCACTTCTAACAAGGTGGTTGAAATCCCTTAACCAGGTCACAATTAACAGTGTGTTTTGTAGCCTTTAACAGGGCAGGCCTTTCATAGGACGTCACTTCAGAAGAGTGAGAAAGGAGTAGTATGTTACTGGTGGTTTTTCCCAAATTGGGTTTCCACATAAATCGTTGTGTTATGTGTTGATCTTTCATGTCTTATTCCTGTGTGTTGATTTATCAGTAACTTGCTAAGAAGAATATTTAGCTTGGATGCATGGTTAATCTAGATGGGCTCACTATACTTAGTGAAAATATTTTATTAGGAAATTTGGACCTTGAATAATTGATTCACCCCGCTCTTAGTTATTCTAGAGCATTTCTAACAACACATTAGTTGAGGAATTCTTGTCTTCCAATATTTTATATCTTTTTTAAGGATTTCCTTGCATGACAACCACCTGCAAGAGATTAAAAACAAAAATATATATAAATACTAGACAAATCATGAATATAATAAATATATACAACAAATTGAACAAATATCACTACTTACCTCATGTATTTTCCAAGATCATATATCACTTTTTTAATGTTATTGCTAAAGTTCTTAGGGAGAGATAGGGGTAGCACGTACTACAATAATGATTAACTAATGATTTTATTCTTTTCTAACATAATACAATGGAAAGTACATGCAATTCACTAGTACATTTGGCCTCTATTTTTGACTAAAGGCCAAATTGGCTTTTGAACTACTTTTCTTTTTGTTTATGCTCATGTATTTTTTGAAATAGCCACGAACATGGGATTATATTTGAAAAAAATGAAAGTCGAAACACATTTTTCATTGTTTGTGGGATCCATCATTCATGGGAGGAGGCGGGTTCGCATACAGAGGTGGGTTCACATACAAAGGTGGTAAGTTTTTTTTGAGGTAATGCATTGCAATGCATGAAAAAGCTGAGAGACCCATTTTATATATACTTAGAATCACACATTCTTTAAAATCCCTAAATAGAAACCCCATAGCCAGCTAATTTAGGTGATATATTTTCTGAATTATACTTATTTTATACACATGGAATATCTTTTCTCCTTGTGCATAACCCTCTAATTTTTTTACAAGGCCACAAGTGTATTTTTTGGTAGGGGATTGACCCTAAAGAAAAACCCAAATGCATATTAAGAAAGAATGGGTTACCCTCACCAAAGTAGAATCCTCACAAAATTGTTCTTCTCAAATGCGACAAGGGTAACCTGAGAGCATTCCTTTGAAGATTGACTAGCAAACCTTTAATCCAGGATAACTCAAGAGCATTTCAATGTAATATTTTGCATGATTTCAATTGAATGTGGAGAGGTGTAGATAGAAAAATTCCAAGTAATTTTTAGGAACCCATCCAAGGAAAGAATGTGCATTTGATTACTAGAATGTGACTAGTAATTGTCAACAGGGTAAGGTTTTTGAGTGTGTGAAGTTGCAGCAGGGCTTTGTCTGTTAGATGGGTGGTTAAAATATGGATATAATATTGTGAAAATAGTATAAAAAGAGTATATTTATGTGTGAAAGATCTGTATTAAGTATGAAAACAAGATTTTTGGATTGGATACAAGAAATTGAAAATTTGGAATAGACTGTCATGACATGATAACAAGGTATAAAACTTGTTTTTATTTCATTTAATTAAATATATTTAGTGTGTCAAGATGGTTAGAGTTTTGGAAAATGAATAGAGATGTTTAAAAGTGTCTTTAATGGTAGGGGTAAATAAGATACTATATGTTAAGGTTACTAGATGGTTGTGTTAACCTATATGCTAATAGGAAAGTGTAAACTTGTCAAGTTTGGGTTATGGACAATGTAAATGCTGATTGCATCATAATAAAAGTGTCTTTAATGGTAGGGATAAGTAAGATAATTATATGTTAAGGTTAGTAGATGGCTATGTTAACTATATGCTAATAGGAAAGTGCAAACTTGTCAAGTTTGGGTTATGGGCAATGTAAATGCTAATCGCATCATGATTTCTTGTAAAGTATTCCACAGATGTAGCTTTTCATCAAAATGAACTTATGGAATGGATTAGTATCCTCATTAAGTCATGCAAACCCTGATTAGATTTGTCATGTTTTGCTGTGAAGGATGATTGACCTGAAATAGGATGATGGATGCAAAGAATTAAATAGGGAGAGAGATAATGAACTATGAAAGAGTTTTCAAATGATACGTTAATGATGTTTTATGTGTATACAAGTGAAGATTGAGAACTAATCTTGTGATAGGGAATATGTATGAACACAAAATCCTTAAACCAAGTGAGAATAATGTTCTCGTGCAAGTTGTTGCTTGGTGGATACATTGTTAAGGTTTGGTAATTCTATGGTCTTGATTATAGGAGTTATGGATGATACCTTAAGAAGATAATGTTAAAAATTGCTTATGTAAAATTGTTATCCATATTTTTTATCAAGGGTTGCAATTTATGTCAAAGTTTTTCAATTTATATTGGGATTATTCTTTTTTTCATTTTGATAATGGATCATTAAATGTGTTTGATTGAAAAACACAAATGTTTAAAAGTAAAAATAATCATATTCTAGTTTATAGATTGTGAAAAACTAATATGAAGAATCGTTTAAAAGTAAATCATTAGTCCTCTTTCTTTGAATGTATTTACCATCCAACTTTGAAATCTCATGCTCTCTAAGTAGCATCTTGATCTTCAACTAAATCTGACATTAGTTCAAACCACTTGGTGTCAAGAGTTATACTAATGCACCCTCTTTGTTTCTCTTGAATGCAAGAGACATCATTTAACTTGTTAGATCATCTAAAAAGTTTATACTTAGATTTGAGTCCTAGCTGATCCATGAAAAGCTCATAAAGGAAGTACCTTCCTCCATTGAGTTAGCCTTCCTCCATAGGACCTGTTTTTATTGAAAATAGAAATTTGCAAAAGTAGGTTGAGACCTTGAAATGTTGCTTGTACATATTCACATCAGCAGAATGGGATAAAAGTATGTTGTGAGCGACTATTTAAGGTTCTGTTGAAGAGTTCCCTTGTTTACAAAGAAAGTGAGAAAGTATTGAACATCTTCCTGGAGGTCAACCTTAGATGAACACACCCACCACCTTTAAGAGGAAATAGTTCTTCCAAAGAGCCTTTCTCAACAATAATTGGGGTTACAATCTCTACAGATGAGTTCATATTTTAACTTGATGAGCCAAATATTTCAAACATATTCTCAATCCTATATATCAAGATGAAACTCACAAAGTTATTTAAAAACAAACCTATTTGAGAAATGGTGTCGCCCTTGCTATCAAGAAGTGACACTATTAGATTGTCTTGAAGATTTAGTACAGGGCTGCACCAAATCGAGATCCTTAGTAGAAATAAGAGAGTAAAAATCATAGTTGCAAAAATAGTCACTTACAAAGCAAAATTTTAATTCCACGATGTTGTTTTTCTTCCATTTACTTTAGAAGGAATTGCCTGGAATTCTCTTTTGCTAGTGCTAACTAAATACAGAAGGAAAACTAGTATCATTGCTTTACACTTTACATCCATGATTCACTTTAGCAAATAAAAGCAAAATCTAATAGGTTACTCAAAAGGTGAAGCCATATGTTGGACTGCAAATGAAGGTGTAGCCTTGACATAAGACATTTCAGAAGTATATATATACAATTTAAAATAGCATACCTTTAATTGACATGTATTTTCCTCCTATTCAATATCAAACAAAGTGCTATCATAACCTTGCTAGATAGTCCTGATAATTTATTATTGCATCGTGTTTCCCCCAAATTACAAACTAGAATAACCAAGGAAGGTTGAAAGGATAGAATTATGTTTTCTTGTCTATGAGAAATTTAGTAGTCTTAAGATTTGACAAGTTAAAGATTGCTGAGATTTGCTATCTGGATTTGATGTAAAAAATTGGTCACACAATCAAATCCAGATAGCAAATCTCAGCATTGATGGATTGTGGAAATCTGATAGCTCTTATTAAGTTAAAGATTGTTAATGGGCAGAATATTGAATATTCAAAAGTCATTAGAGTGGATTATACATGGCACATTAGTCGCACACAGTTTGACAACAAACTAGTAGCTTTAACTTAGAATAGAAATGTTGATTAAGTCAAGAAATTTCGAAATAAATTTACCAAAAACAAAGGTTGATTGAAGTACTTTTTATTTCTCACCTGTGGCTTCTGGAGGCAAATCTACTGACTCAAGAACTGCATAAACAAAGAAATTGTAAAAGATTTAGTCCATATGATAGCATGCTATTTAGATATATAATTCACTTCCACCACTCAATGTTTTTGTAGAGTCTTGCTCATGTATGGATGGTAGAATCAAAATCATTTAAGTCAATTTCTTGTTAAACACATAAACTAAAAAATAAGTGAAAAAAAATTACATATGCTTAATCCACCATAAATTCAAACTTAGTTGAGATGAGTTTAGGCAATACACCTGATACTTGGATACTTCCTACCATTGGATTGTTTCCCTCTTAATTGTCTCTGCTTTCATTTAAGTTACAATCCAATTATAAACTAATTTGATATCTCTCTATGTATAGTTTATCCCTCAGAAGGGTATCCAAACAAAATGAATGAATTTATTGCTCATTCAAACTATTAGTGATACAACCCAAGTTGCAGGTAGAGAGTGTTATGCACAAAAATAAATAGATTACAGCTGCCCATTTATGTACAAGGAATGGTCATAGGTGAAGGAAAAATAAATTGAAACAATTATGAATCCTATTGTCTAATAGATTTAAGAAGCTACTCTTTACAATTGTTTGTAGATTTTAATAAACAAGTCATGTAGGTAAAAAAGGGGATGCCTTTTTATTTAATGTTGGTAATTGTAATTTTCTTGTTTGGTAGGGAAATTTATTTCTCTTTGAGACTTCTATAACACTATTCCAATTGAGATTATTCCTACACTAGCTTGGCAACCGCAACTGAAAGACTAAAGAGATTATTCCTCAGCATTTTGCAAAAGCAAGATTCCTTCACTTGTCAATAGAATTAATTATAAACCCACATGCCTAAAAATCCAAATGAAATTCAATTAGCATTTCATGCACCATACGGTTTCACAAAATTAGTACACCTACATGCTCAGTAAAAGCTTTGTAACTGCAAGGCCGAGACTTTGAGCTTTAGGCTACACTTAATAAAGACTAGACTATTTTTCAAAATTAAGCGCTCATTAGAAGAACTATTTCCTCTTAAAGGTGGTGGGTGTGTTCATCTATTTGTTTCATGTATTGTTGATTGATACCGGTCCCTACCATAATCAATGATTATATTATTACTGGTGATGTAAATATATTCTTGACTGGTCTTGTAAAATAATTGAGGAGAAATAATGCAAGGTTAGATAATATATGATTATTTTCTAATGTGAATATTAATGATGTTAAATATTAATAGATCTATATATTGTTTTCAATCCAACTATCACCCTACCAATAGGCATCTTGATTATTAATGTTGTATGTTCTTTTAATGCATTTGATATCGAAACTACAGGTTGCAAACAAATCATCTTTCTTCCACAAACAAGTCATTCCATTCAAGAAAGACCATGTCTGACAATATCAACACACAAAAAAAAATTGCTTTTATAAGACACTTTATGACCATGCACTAAAGATACTCGGGCCCACCATACATATAAGGTACACAACTTTTCTTTTAGTATATTTAAGGTGCACAAATTTAGTTAATTTTTCTATCTAAAATTTTTGTGTTTTTTCTTAAAAGGTGCAACTTGCAAGATAAACAATTAAAATATTAGTTCATTGCAGACTTAGAGCATGAGTTTGGTAAAAATTTTAAGGAGGAGAAAATTTTGGAAAAAGATGCAAAACATCTGAGCACTGTGAGGGACTCCTATAGAAGGAGTCTCATCCATAATCGAAAGTATGAGTGTCCTCCCTTTATTTCAATGAGGGATTGGAATGACTTCATTTTGGATGCAAAGGAAATAATGGATGTTAAAAGAGGACTTACACCTACAAATGAGAGAAGAAGGTATGCAATAGTATTACTAGTACAATGTAATAATGCACTAATTAGGCATCTTTATATCTATATCATCTAACATATTTCAAACTTTTCATAGGTTGTAGGATATTTCTAAGGCAACAAAGGCTAGGTTGGAAAAGATTGGACAACACAAATGTCATGTTGAATGAGTGCCAGAGGATGTTCAAATTGATCACCATGTAGATCATCTTGTGGCACATTCAGGTAAAGAAAATTGATGTTTTGTTCATATAAATAATTTTTTTGATTTATAGTTATTTTATTTAATTAAATACATGTAATTCACTACTATAAATGGTATGAATTTAACTCATGATGCAGATGAGGAGAAGACATGTGTTGGCATTAGAATCAGTAGACGAGGGGAATGACGAGAGGAATGAAATGATGTTAATGAAATATTCATGAATTTTGTTAATGAATGTTATTAGATGTTAATGAATTTTATGTGTTAATGAATGTTATTTTGTGATTATAATGATTGAATGTTATATTTCAAAAATGGTTGAATGAATGAATGTTATTAGATGTTAATGAATTTTATATGTTAATGAATGTTATCTTATGATTATAATGATTGAATGTTATATTTCAAAAATGGTTGAATGAATGAATGAATGTTATTATATGTTAATGAATTTTATGTGTTAATGAATGTTATCATGTGATTATAATGATTGAATGTTATATTACAAAAATGGTTGAATGAATGAATATTATTAGATGTTACTGAATTTTATGTGTTAATGAATTTTATCATGTGATTATAATGATTGAATGTTGTATTTCACAAATGGTTGAATGAATGAATGAATGTTATTAGATGTTAATGAATTTTATGTGTTAATGAATGTTATTATATGATTATAATGATTGAATGTTATATTTCAAAAATAGTTGAATGAATGAATGTTATTAGATGTTAATGGAGAATTTAGAGTGATGTTGGGGGGGGGGGGTTGTCGGGGGGAGGGGCCAAATGAGCTTCCACCTTCAAATGGTTGGCCTTGTTAAGTAGAGAATATTAAACTATTCTCGAAACCAAGTGAAGCTCAAACTAAACTAAACAAGAATTAAATTTCTAAGGGAAACTATATAAAATCATATATGTCTTATCAGGCAGAAGATGTTGATTATCTTCTATGCATGCACTTCACAACTTATAATTAACCACTAAACTCTTTTCTTCTAGTTCATTACCATTCTCATCAAATTTAGGTACATACATGGCATGGCAAGAAAATGGACTATTGCATTGTTTGATTTAGATTTTTGGATATAAGACTAATGATTTCTTTCTCACACAATTCTCACTATTTTCTTTTTATCAGGAAATAGCTGGCTTTTCTTCTTGGAAGAACTAGCATCCCATCAAGCTACAGTATAGTGGTAACTACCTTCAAGATTCCTCTTATATTTGTGAAGGTATTTAGTTAAACTGTTTCAGAGAAATCCTGCTTGATTTTTCCCAATTCTGATTGTACATAATTTTTTTGGTTCAATAACTAGATCTGCTTCACCAGGGTGGAAGAAACTTTTCAGGGTTGCAAAGGAAAGAACAGGAGAATAGGCACAGGCTTCATTGAGTTGTGGGATTGTGCCAATTTTCAACAAACGTTATTTTGGTACCCCAAGGTCCTATGGCATAAGGTCCAAAGTTCCACCGTTACCCTTATATTCTTCTTCTTCCTCTAAATATTTGTTTACAAAGTGTAATGATAAAGGTTGAAAGTTGTAAATCATTAGAGTTATATGCTAGTTTTATATGTACACTACTTCAATTCTGAACTATTTGGTCACTACAAGAGTTTTCAATCTTGTACATGTGATTTGCAAGTGTCAGATACTATTTCTACATAGTTGGAAGAAGCTACTAATGTTGTAAGAATAATGGAGGAGCTTGGATATGGCTGTACAATTGATGTTGCACATTGCAAAGATGTTTTGTCATTGTTTTTCCCACTTACAGAACATACTATTTCTAAGATAATCAGTATTGTTGTTCGCACTCACATAGGCCTTATTGATGCTCATGGTATGCATGGAACATTTTATTCTTCACTTTTTAGTAGTTCCACAACTGACTGTTCATGGTTAACCTCCTAGAATATAGATGTTCTTTTAGATTCTATTAAGGAATTGGTGAGTCTTCTACGATTTACTTAACTTGTTGCAGAGCTATATATTTTATTTGTGTCATGCTTTAAGGAGCTTTGGATGAAGTTGATACTGGTTGTTATTGCAAACTCCAAACATTAGTTGGGTTAAAGTACTGGAGGCTTTAGATCATGAAGGGTTTTATATACTAGATCAATAGTCATTCTCAATGTTGATGTCAACCTATGCAAAAATTTGCCAGGTAAACATGGCAGAGTTCTATATCATTAGATCCTATTTGCATGCTTATATATTTTGTGCATTTTTGTAATGCTCCCTAAGTAGGGAAAAAAGGGTTTGCTAACCATAAATGATGACCTAAATATAATGGGTTTTGGATTTTAATTGCTTGTAGGAACCACTTCCTATTCAAACATTTTGTGGAAGTGTATGGAAGAATGATGAAGGTCAGCTATTGTTCTTGAGATTTGTTGTATTTGCATCAGCTGAAATTTTGACATTTACAAATTCAAGAAGGCTACAAGTGATGATTTAGCTTACAAGTTCATCTATTTTTTTGATTGATATTCTAATGGTGGAGTGCCCTTTACCTTTCAATGTTAAGAGTGGAGTCATCTCTTCAATCAATTTCTCCATGACTTGCATGAAGCATTGCCCATTGGAGTACACCATACTTAGAATTGGATGTAGTGGTTTACCTGATTTAATACTCATCTTTTACTCCAAATAAACATATTTGTGTTTTTCAAGATTTGAACACAACTCTCCACTATGAAAGTGTAAGAATTTGCCTAAGGGAAAAATTCACCCAAGAACTAAAAACTCAAACACAAGCACACAGTAGACCAAGAAGAGAGAGAGTATGATCAAAATGACAATGTCATAATTAATGTAATGTAAAAGTACACTAGGAGTGCCTATATATAAAGGCCTCTGAGATACATCTAGAATGCCTCATAATCAGCTACATGATATGTCATACAACCAAGCTCATGTCCACCAGATATGGGTTATCCTCCATTAAGCACGAAAGTAAGTGTGGTGGTGAGAGGATAAGCCTACAAGGGTGTGACATGCAAAACAGTGTTGTAGACACCATGTGCTTAAATAGAGTTGCGTACTCCTGTGTTGTCTACATGACAACTCACAAAGGTGCTCAAACTCCTAAGTGTCTCACAAATAAAAATAATAAAATAATGCAAAATAATTACATAATGCATTAACCTAAGTAAACTTAAGTAAGTGTAATAAGTAAATACTTATTTACACCAACACCCAAGTGCAACTTAGGGGAATGTCCTTAAGCTTACGAACTAGGATGAAGATTCATAATGGGTCCCGGATACTAGGCCATATTAGGTACCCAAGTACATAATGAACATGCATTCTCTCATAAAAGCAAGGAAAGAGGGAAAACCTCATGGGAAAAACCCTCCCCCAAAAAGAGAGATAAATAAGGATGCATTGATGAATGGAGTAATCAAGACCCCCCCCCCCCCCCCCATTACAACATACATCCAATATATACATAAGAGAATGAGAGAAGGAAGAGAGACAGAATAGGCTCCCCCCCAAAAAGAAGAATGCCAACAAGTGAAAGCTGCTTTGATGAAGAAGCTGGTCCAAGAATGTAGAATGGTGTTCCTCCCCTTAGGAAGAAACAAAGACAAAGGTACAGTCCTAAAGATGTATGGTGGCCCTGAAACCTGCTCAAGTATCCCTGTACTGATGCTGAAGTTCACCCCTTCCAACTATGCTAAAAAGAATGAATGTAGATCTGGAAAGGATGTCTGTTGAACCTGTTCCATTGAATCATCTGTCTCCTCAACCGAAAAAGAGCCCTCCACTATTTGCTGTTCATAAGGATCCACAATCACGCCAACCTTTGAATATTGATCATGTAGAGAATGGACACGAGGGTGAGAGTGAGCCCTTGCAACAACTGTAGAAGAATCATCATCAATGAGAAGATGTAAGTCCTCAAGTTTGTCTCCCAAGTCAACTGAAGCTAGAGTTGGAAGATGAGATGTACCATGCTATTTTGGACCTTTCACTATGGACATGTAAGCATGTGGATTGTACTGACTTGACCTCTCACTGCAACTGTTGACAGAACCCCACATGTCTAAACCTGTCGAAGCACTATCATTGGTGTCACTATCAGTTTCCACTGTGTATGAAATGTAGAGAGGAGTAGAGGACAAGTTGGGAGAACTTTCCTCAAAGTGAACATCCTTCTCCATAAAAATCTCGTGAGTCTCTGGATCCATCAATCTGTAAGCCTTCACATTGTCTTCATAACAGATGAAGGTGCAAGGCCTAGATGCCAGTATCTTGCAACTCCTCGAAGATAGGTTAGCCCATGTGGGACAACCGAAGACTCTAAGGTGACTCACAACTGGTTTTCTACGACACCATGCCTCAAAAGGAGTCTTGTCATCTAAGGCTAGATGAGGAGATCTGTTAAGTATGTGAGTAGCACTGCTAATGGCTTCAACTTCAAGTGTAGGATCGAGAGACTTGGCCTTAATCATGCAACTTACCATGATCTTGAGAGTCCTAATCCTCATAGCTGCAACATCTATCTTGTGTGGACTAAATGTTGGTGAGTTCTCAAGATCAATTCCCTCAATTCTGCAAAAGTCCTTGAGTCTTCTATCAACATATCTATTCTCATTATCCACCCTTAGTACTTTGATGGCTTTCCTTGACTTGTGTTCAGCATGAGTCTTGAAGTCTTGAAGCTTATGAACTACTTCATTCTTATGATGAAGGAAGAAGACCCAAGTGAATCTCGAAAAGTCATCAACAAATGTGAGTATGTAGCGGCCTTGGCTGACCGAAGTCATTACAAAGGGACCTGCTAATACCATGTGAACTAGTTGAAGAACAACTAGAGCTCAAGAAGACTTCCCTTTATCATACTTCTCCTTGAGATTCATATCCACTAAACAAGATGAACACTCTCCTATAGAAAAACTGATATTAGGTAGTCCTTTAACCATATGTTTTGAGCAAAGTTGTTGAAGAGAGCGAAAGTCAAGGTGACCAAACTGCTCATGCCATAAGTTGATTTGTCAAGTAGAGTGAGTTAACAAGGCTTGAGAAGGACTCTTAGGCACAAAGTGGGAGAAGGAACAAAGCCTCTTGTCATCATTGACTTTCCCAACTGCTACCAATGAATCATCTTTAAGACTTCGCACCATCACTGAATCTGGAAGGAACTCAACCTTATGACCATCTCCAAGGTGAGTGATTTGGTAAACTGATAGGAGATTGGAGCTTATATTTGGAACATAGAGAACATCTTTGAATTCCCCATCTTCCATTTCCACGTATCCTTTCCCTTCAACTTCCATCTTAGTATCATCTCCCATGAAGATGTGTGGTACCTTTGACTGCTTCAATGAAGAAAAGTCTTCCTTTAAAGAACCCATATGGTAAGAGGCACCTGAGTCAAGTATCCATTCTGAAGAACTTGTGTTTGCCATAAGTGCTTGACCTTTACCTTTTGAAGAGGTAGGAGTAGAATCCTTGGAAGTACTTGGCACTTGAAATCTTGTTCTTCTTGAGTAGATTTTCTAACTCATCGATTCTTTTTGTCTTGCAATGATGCTCATCATGATTTGGCTTTTTGCAGTATGCACAAAAGAGTTTGTCCTTCTTTTCATTACTTCCCTTCTTGTTTGAAGAAGAACCACCTTGTTGAGAGGAGGATTGTTGTGTCTCAGATTGTGTTTTCTGCTTCCACTGCTTCTTGTTGTTGTTTCTTTTTCCCCCCTTGACTTGATTTGGGATCATCACTAGCCACCAAGGCTTTGGTCTTAGATGACTTGAGAAGTCCAAAATCCACCAAGTGAGATTGTTCAACAATCAACATGTCTACAAATCCATCAAAGGAAGGCTTTTGGTAAGCAAATCCCATGGTTAGCCTGTGAATATTAAAACTTGAAACAAAGTTGGCGTACTCAGAAGGTAGCCTTTTCAGGATGTGATGAATCAACCTATCATCCTTTATGGGATTTCCAAAATCTTTCAGAAGTGCCCTATACTCATTGACTTTGATGATGTAATCCTGAATTGTGTCATAATTCTTAGGATCCAATAGAAGTAGATCATCTTCAATCTGAAATCCCTTTTCTTCATCCACTTTACCATACAATTGTTCGAGTTTATCCCAAGCTTCTTTAGAGTCTGAACAATGTTTAATGTGGAAGAGAAGATCACTATGTACACAACTCCTAATAACACCTAAAGCTTGTCGATCTTGATTTTACCAATCAATGAGTTCTCTAGCATTAGTAGGTTTGGTAATTGTACCATCAACATAAAGACTATATCCTTTTTCCATTAATCTACTCCATGCAATATCCTTCCATGTAGAATAGTTGCGTGAAGTTAAAGGAGGACATTTAAAACCCATGATGCAGAAATGAAAAGAGCACAAAATAGAGACACAAAAACACAGTACACCCCCCCCCCCCCCCCCCCCTTTTCACTCAATCAAAAGACCCCCCCAAAAGAGATGCTTTTGGCACTTTATAAGTAGTGCGTTTACAATGGGCCACTTGTCAAAATGAACAAAGTGGACTTTCTAATTTTGCTTTTACAACTACCTTATAAGGCTGAAATCTATCACTTAAGCACTGTAGCTCAGATTTACAACAATTCTAAAAAATCAAATCTTTACAATGCCAAAAAAGGCCTAATTCTGAAAGTGAGAAATTGGTCCACACAACCTTAGAATCTAACTACAAATCTAGAAATTAGACAAAAAAATACACACTTTCAAAAAAAATGGAACTTGAAAAAGTGACCAGATGTGCCCGTACACAGCTTTTGAAGTTGCGAAACGCAAGATTATACAGGTATAGTCACCAAAACTAGAAAAAAACACCACCACTAAAAAATTCAAGAAATTGTACCTAATTTCAAAAAAAATTGCACCTGAATCAGAGTCTAGATGTCCAAGTTATGGGCTCGCAAAGTCAAGTTGCCAAACTGAAAAGTAATTTGAAGAGGGGTCTAGAAGAAAAACTACAAGTCTAAATTTGACGATCAAACATTTGTCACTATAGTTATAAAATGCCTGGAAATGACGGTCAAACGATTGTCAATTTTAACATAGATAAAAGATGATGTCAGCAACAATTTTGCGCCCTAGGGTGACGTGGTTGCTGAGTCAATTGTCCGTACTACACAGAACCTCACATGTCAATCTGTACAATGATGTGGAAAGTAGTCCCATTTCCACAAGTGACATGGCAATATGAGACCTGCGTGTTAATGATACACATGTCAAATAGTGATTAGTCTACGTGTCAAATTTGGATTGGAGGTTGTCTTCTTAGCAGACATTTTTTGGAGGGCCTGCGTGTCAGTCTTTCACTGGTCTGCATGGCCTTTCCATAGACTAGGTACCAAGTACCATGCGGGCAGGATGGCGTCGAGAAACTTCAAATGCCCTCGCTGAAAAGTCGTGGCCATGGGCGAGAAAATAGCAGCGACGTCGGGAGTTAGCCAAATGATGTCGACAATCTATAAAGTGATGCTGAGCTCAAGAAATCGCCCACAATGCCAAAAATCCTACGCAGATGAGAAACTCAAATCGCGTGCCAGAGAAGACTGTGCCTGAAGGTACTGCAGATAGCGTGTGTAGGAGAAGGAAACTGTGATGAATGCGCACCCAAAAAAATTGCTAAAACCCTTGCCGAAGATTCAGAGTCGCTGCCGAATTTTGGAATACTGTGCCAGAAAAGAACATGCCAACATCGATTTTCTTGTGTGGATTAATCCCACATCAGTGGGGTGATTGCTCACTCTGTGGTTTTAAAGAATGTCGATGCCATAACTAAGCAAAAGCAAGCCAACAACTTTTCTTACCTTCGATCAATATGACATTGATGGAATGTGTTGAAACCGCCAGTTTTAATGTGGTCACAGGATTTAGGGTCGATGAGAGGTGTGTAGTTCTCGCTGCAATGAATTTGTAGGTACGGCCCGTGGAATGTGTGAAATGAGCGCTTATAAAACCCTGCGAATAAGATAAAATATGTCCACAAATGGCAGATCCGAGGTGTCACTGCCCGGGTCTGCTAAAAAAAAATTTCTATGTTGGGTGCCCGAAGGGCAAAAATATTTCAAAATTTTGATGAAAATTATAGAGAAAAAATAGATCCAAAAATTAAATTATAGATCTAAAAAAGACCATACCGATACTACAAATTGGGGCCTCCAGGTTCCAATTTGCAAAAAAAAATTTGCCTCACGGTCGACTTTGGGCCAAGGTAGCCTAGTTTATAGTCAATTTTCACCAGTTCAACATTCTAGATGCAACGAAAAGGTCAGATCTGGCTCTAGACGCTCTCAATTTTTGCAACGCTCCGGATTCAGGCTAAGGTGATGAAGCAAGCATGGTCTCAAACGACTATGTGATGAGAAAGTCTCCAAGTTGCTCTGATACCATGTAAGAATTTTCCTAAGGGAAAAATTCACCCAGCAACTAAAAACTCAAACACAAGCACACAATAGACCAATAAGAGAGAGAGTATGATCAGAATGACAATGTCATAATTAATGCAATGTAAAAGTACACTAGGAGTGCCTATATATAAAGGCCTCTGAGATACATCTAGAATGCCTCATAATCATCTACATGATATGTCATACAACCAAGCACATGTCCACCAGATATGAGTTATCCTCCATTAAGCACGAAAGTAAGTGCGATGATGAGAGGATAAGCCTACAAGGGTGTGACACACAAAATAGTGTTGTAGACACCATGTGCTTAAATAGAGTTGTGTACTCCTATGTTGCGTACATGACAACTCACAAAGGTGCTCAAACTCCTAAGTGTCTCACAAATAAAAATAATAAAATAATGCAAAATAATTAAATAATGCATTAACTTAAGTAAACTTAAGTAAGTGTAATAAGTAAATACTTATTTACACCAACAGAAAGCTTCAACAATTTAACATTTTATCCCATCACATTTGACACAGTCTTCTTAACTATTATGTTATTTTTCAATTTTTGATTAATTAAAAAAATACCACTTTGATAGGCACCCTTAGAAGGTCCACATGGAAATAAACTTCCATTTGGTAATATGAATAGGGCATGGTTGTCTATTGATCTGGTAGAGGTATTGTGCCATTTAGTAGAGATGGTGCATGGCCCTGTTGTGCGCTTGATGTTTGAGTATCCTATTAATCACTATCTAGAGACTTTTCTCATCGTTGTTGCCCAAGTCAAAGTTAGTTTCTTGTGGCACTTTTGTTTCATTTCTTTTCTATGTTTGTGACACTTAATTTATGTTGACTAATAAGAATGCAACACCACTTGTGCAGACCAACTTCAACATGCTTCAACATGATATGTTTGCTACTCTTTTTCCCTTATGCTTTGGGGGAAATCTTAGTAGCAGTATTTTACTTAACCAACTTTGGCATATTAATCCTCAAATTATCCTCTGGAGTATGATGGACATCCATTCAAAAGTTCCTAATAGTATCTCAAAAATTGTAGATGCATGCCAAGAGATAAAAGTAAGACAATGAATTCATTATAACACAATTATGTGTGCATATTTTTATTGTTGTGTATGTAGAAATGAAGGTATATTTTTTGCCCACATTTTAAAATAGACTATTGATGCATATCATGTCTCACTAATGTGCCATAAAGAAAGAACCAAGTGCCACAATTGTTGGTAATTTTGGGTAAAAGTCAGTATTAGAAACATTAGCCATGTCATTGCTTAGGGATTGTGTACTGGAGACAGTTGGGGAACCCTATGTTTTCCTTACCCTCCAATAAATTTCAAAGAAACAACTGGGGAGGGCCCCTATAATTTACATTTTATTATCTTAGAGTTTCTTTTGGTTTAATATTTAGGTTATTAATGTCATCATTATTAAACACATAACTGGCAATTTTTAGGCATTGTCTCTTGTGTTGGACATGACACCCTTTTCTTTTGTAATTGAACTCGTGGATTTTGCATCCAGAAGGGAGTATTTGAATTTGGAAACATGGCTAAATGACAATTTGAGCACTCATAAGGATACCCTATTTCAAGTAAAGGTTTTGAATGATGCTTATCCCTTTCAAATTGGTTACAATGAGCAATGTTGTATGCGTTTTTTAGTGACATGGATTTTATTTTTCTCTCCTTGATATATTTAGAATGAATAAACGTATCTTACTTTGCTAGAGGACTGTGATTTATTTTTTTAGGTGCTTCAGTCTAATGTTGGCCAATTGGAGTCTCAAGATCTTGTGGAAGAAATGAAACGGTTACATTTTGCAATTGTTTGTGTGAACCCTCGATTATTAAGTGTTGGTGTTGCAGAGCAGTTACCATCTAAAGTATTTGTTGCTGATATTGATGAAGAGTCAAATTCCTATTTTCAGAATATCTATGTTTGGAAGTTGACTATTGAGGATTTAGTGCAAATGCTTGCATGCTTCAAGGAGTCTTCTGAGAAAAGGTATATTACTTGCTGACCAATTAACTAGTACAGTTGACTATTGTATCTAAATAAGATGTCATTCGATGGATTTAAAGTCTATGTTATTTTCATTTTGTTCTTTTAAATTGTCATTGATTAAAAAAAGCATGCAAACTATCTTAAATTGTTTTCCTTTTAGATCATCTAATATCATGCTAAGCATATTTGTACATTTTCGCTAGTATTGACCTGCTTAGTCATATGTGGGCATTAATGCATTTCATTCTTTGTTTGCTTTGCCTAGGGGGCAATACCCATTATATTGATCACCAAAAAATAGATACATATGTTACAAAGAAGATCCTCCAATACAAAACTGAAAATACATCCTCAATGATAAAGGTATCCAATTCCTTCACCAATTGAGGCCAACCTAGCTACAACATCCTTCAAAAAATGCTTGTCATTAACTTGATAGAATGACAAAAAAATTTCCATATCATTATCTTGAGCAACACAGTTCTTGAAGATCGTCTAAGCTTTTTTCATAATCTTTTCTTTTCCCTATTTTTCGGAGAAAACAATGCTTTTAGCAGCCCACTCAAGAGATTGGCATCCATCAGGTCTAAGGCCACAATCACTTGGTGAAAGAGTTCATCCCTAAGCATTCTTTTGACCATACTACTAACAAGTGTCAGGTGGCTTATAACTTGAATGATGTGTAAGAAAAGGTTGTAAATAAGATTTCCATTATGAACATGATGGCTAGACCAATAATCTGCCCCCAGAAGTGCAATCATGGTCGCCTTCTCCCTTTCATTGGCTTTGTTGAAGATGCATTGCAACTACTCTTCTAACGATTCCCTCAGCTCCACTTCCTGTAGGAACTTACAAATGATTCCCATCATCTATGCCATTGCCTCCCTTATCTTTGTAAACTGCAAGTCCTGCAACCAAAAAATTGGAGAGATCTACCCTATCAAGTAGTTTTTATAGAAAAATCTGGAAGTGTCAAAAAAAGTGACAAACACTCTACACTTGCCTATGGAGGCTGCCATTGCAGACCTTGAAGGACTCTACAATAGTCATGTGTGAGAGTAGAAGGAGCTTGTCCTTCCTATGCAAACACTATAGACTTGCCTATGGAGGCTGCCATTGTAGAGCTTGAAGGACTTTTCAATAGTAATGTGTGATAGCATTATCATATATTTTTAAAAAATAGAACTGAATGTTGCAATTTTGACAAAAGGGACCACAATATTTTGACGAGGATGCTATACCTATGATCTAAGTTTCAACGTGCATTTCTCATAATTTAGATAGGAAAAAGCATAGCATTTCAATGATAATGTTAGACGTGTGACATGAGTTTCAATACCTATTCATCGCAATTTTGACAAAAAAGAGCATAGTATTTTGACAAGGATGGTTACAGTGGTTGCGGGTTTAGGTGGATATCTCAACAATAGTTTCATCGATATATCTACAATATTAATGTCGCAATTTTGACAAACATTTTGGGTGTCATAAGCTCGACAATAGGGTTCATCATTTTATTGACATAGTGGTGTTAAAATTATGACGAATCCTCATCGAAAAATAGGTCTAAATTTACTAGTGATTTTACAAATATATTGTAATTAGAGAAGAACATGACTTACCTTGATGAAGGTATGCCAATCATGCATTTTCAACCCTAACCCAAAATCACCTTTCTTTGATATGAGATTACTTATGTTTGCATCAAATCTTGTGGGAAATCTTATTTTTCGTATGACTTCTTTTATGGAATCACTTTTTTGCTCCATTAATAACCAAGAAAGGGCACTCATATTAATTTGGTTTCCATTGTTATTTGATTGAATGGAATCTTTTAGTGCAATGATCGAATTCATGAATGTCACAACAAATTTTGACAATTTTTTCTTTGGCATGCCTTCCATCCAATATTTTCCACAATGTCTATGTTATATTCTTTCCAATATGTATTGTATCAAACAAATGCACAATTTGATAACATTTTATTCCCTTAGGGAGGTACTTAGTAATGCCTTGATGACCTTCATGAGCATCAACTACATCATTAGTAAATAAAAGACAATATCAAAATATAAATTTCAAACAAAAACCATCAAATGGAATGACATTACCTTGATGATTTATTCTATTGTATTCCAACTTCCATAAAGGCAATGTGTCATTCTTTGTTTCTTTGATGTTGAATACTATTTCCCATTGAAAATGTGTTTTTGGTAGTTCATTACTTATGAATTCTGTGGAGGAAGTGTCTATACTCATCAAATACCTACTTTCCAAAACTTTTTGAATAACAAGATTTTGTCCTTGGACCACAAACTAGACATGTAAATTTTCCCTTTGTTTGAATACCTACAAGATAATGATACAACTGGATAAAATATACTAATTTAAAAAATTAGAATTATCATGTACAGCTTGAATTCACCATAAAATACCACAAAAATGTGTCAAACCTGGGGCATCATGTATTGTCCATACAAACATTGCATGGAATTGAAATTGTTTTTGCCCAATTGGTCTGGACATGTCATACATAGTGACATCATTCCATAACTCCACCAAATCGTCGATAAGAGGCTCAATATATACATTCATATCTTTAACTTGCTACTTACCTAGTTCAACGAACAACAACAACATTATATAATTATCGGGTCCATTTTGTTGTAAGACTTATAATTACATGTAGATAATTGTAAAATGATAAAATACCTAGAACAATGATTGCAAACATAATGTGTTCCCTCTTTATTGACATTCATGGAGGAAGGTTATTGTTGATAACAAAAATAGGCCACACCGAGTAAACAAATCTCAACTCTCCAAATGGATTGGCATCATCCCCTGCCAATGAAAGCCTAAGATTTAGAGGTTCTTTAAACTACAACCACTTTTTCTCTATGTCCATAAATGTCAAACCATCTACGTGCATTCAAATAATGTCATCTCGACTTCTATTGTGTGCTTGGTAATCCATACATTATGCCAAGCTACTACACCTAAATAATCATTGCAAACATGGAATAATGGGGATGTAATGCAGAACCTTGTGAGGCTTGTTTTTCGGGACTTGATCTAGTCAATATCTACTCATATGGAATTTAGGGAATTCTATTGCAAATTCATGTTCTTTATGGTAAATAATATGGTCATTGGGACAAGCATCTATTACTTGATACTCCATTCCAATATCTTTCATCGTGGCACATAATTCTTGGTAT
This sequence comes from Cupressus sempervirens, assembly GCA_028749045.1. Lineage (NCBI taxonomy): Eukaryota > Viridiplantae > Streptophyta > Pinopsida > Cupressales > Cupressaceae > Cupressus > Cupressus sempervirens. The sequence goes on from CM053788.1 coordinate 28,530,834, forward strand.
GAGTAAGGTAGAATATTTGATGTTGGTAATAGAAACTCACCAATCAATCTACAACAAAAAGTACAAGTTGCTAATATAAACAATATTAATGGTACATGTTTCAACCTTTATTGACAATTATCACACACACACACACACACATGAAAAACCTTATCATATGTAACATTGTTATGTTGAATAAACCATACATAACCTTCAAATTCACCAACAACAATACAGAAGAGAGAAGTGTTGTTTGGGAGCCTCCGTAAAGGGCCATGTTTTTCATCTCAAGTAGAGGTATATCATGGATGACATCATAATCATTGTGATCATCATCATCATCAACAGTTGCATCAGTACCAAATATGTCATGGATCAATGTATTTGTATCGTCATCTTCAAATGTGTTTTCTAGCATGTGATAGTCAACTTCCATGGAATCATGATCTTCAGCTTCAATATCCACACTTCCATGCTTTTCTACTTTCAAAACCATATTCCTCAAGATGTGGTTGCCCATATCATGCATCACCCTAGGGAGATTGACCTATATAAAAATGATGAACATAAATAAACCATGATCATGATATCACCATCAAGTGATTTCATGTGTATATTAATTGTTAATACAATATAACAAACAACTTACCAATGAATGATATTAGACCCCACCTTCAATTGACCACTGTCCCTACAATGTATCTTAGCTATTTTGATTAGGAGTCTTCTAGTGTTTAAGCACTTACACCTTTTTTAGGGACAATAACATTTTTCATCACCTTCTCTTTGAAAATTAGACACCAAGCTAGCGATTGTCTCCCTATTTTGATCTAATTCACTTCCATTATCTGACATGATCCTTCTTCATAGGAATATCTTATGCTTGTATCCTTATTCAATTGGTCATACTTTCTAGATCTATCATTGATAACCATTTCACCATACACATTAACATTAGAGAGAAAACCTTGAAAATGAACAACAAATTTTATGATACAACAAATTTAAGTTTGACATGAAAAGTGCTTAACTAAAATTAACCCTTTTAAATCTCAAGACATATGCATGTTCAATTTAAACTAACTTGGTAGATTTCATACAATATTAAGTCTATGGTTATTTGAAGCCATTTATATATTGATTCATTGATAATCCAAAATAAATCGAGAGGTCTCTGGTTAGCCAAACCATTTTTATGTAAGGTTCATGGTCAATCAAAACCACTCACATGTGACGATTTGAGATATGTGGCCTAATCCTAATATGAACAAGACAATGATGATTTAAAAAAGTGACTAATATGATGAATATGAAATGTGATTAGTAATGGAGTGATGGGACATAGATGTAAAAGAAAGACATGTCATTTTGAGTTGTTTGTCCAAAGGTGTGTCTATTGAGATAATATGTTGTAAGTGCTCTCAAGAAGTTTGGAATAAAATAAAAAACATTTACTATTATAATGATGAGTTAAAGGAAGCTACATCCAAGGATAATAAAAGAGATTTTCATATAGGTGTGTCAAACTATAACTTTGAGACTTCTAATGTACAAGAGAGATATTAGGAATTTGCTAACAAAATTAATGATCTTTCCTCTCAAAAAATGCAGTGAGCCAATGAGATAACATACCTCAAGAAGAGTACAACAAATCCTAATGCAAGTCTTTTATGAATGCCTTCAGGGTTCACTTGCATAAAAAATCAATAAGATTTGTCATATAAGCAATAAATATTACATCATTTAATATTGAATCAATTCAAAGGAAAATGTTAACTATTACACATGATTTTTAATATTTTGCTAGTACACATTAGAGGGTCCAAATTTGGGACATATAACATGTTATGAACCTCGAAAGGTCTCAATGAAGGCAATAGGTGTATGAGGTAGTGAGACCCTTCCTTCTCCACTGAGAAAGATCACTACAGATACATAGATCACAAGAGCACATCAAGGGAAAAAAATGTATTCACTCATAAATTCTAAATTCATAAATGAATTGATGTATTGATAACTTAGATTGACATGAAGATAACCTTGTAGGAAAGATACTAGAATTACCTAATTCAAATGAAGATAACCTTGTAGGCAAGGTCTCAATGAAAGTAGCAAGTGTATACCAAGTGATGATTAACCAAGGTAAAATACCTATATTACACCAACATCGTAGAAATACCACAATATAAGAATTTAGAAGTTGCATATATGCCCACTACTTTATGTCACATATGTTTAATTTTATGTTACATAAGAAATTACAAACCACTTAATTTGTGTTTTTTAATTCTTATTTAACAATGGAAAGTGCCCATGTCAGGATAATATCTTTAATTGGAATAAATTTAGGCTTGGGATATTTTACCTACCTAAGTCTTGATTTGTAGATCACTTGTACTATCATGGATATATCCATCATGAGAAAAGATGCCTCTACTACTGAGTTCCCCTACTCGAAGGTCCTAATGTTGTATCCTCATATTAGGAAATCGATTTCTAATTATCTTTCTATATGGGAGCTTATAGTGTTCTAAAATTTAAATACTTGGCTAGATGATTCCATGGCTTGGTCCACAAATGATATTTTGAATCAATACAAGGCCCAATTTTAAATCAAATCTATTTACTACCTACCTATCTTTTCGTGATATATTTCAGTAACACATTAAGTAGACTCAAGTATTTAACTTTACATGCTTACTAGCCATATTCCATTCTCTGATTACTTCTACTATAGCATTCATTCTATCACTTTCAGTAAAGCACAAGGTTCTTTTATACATTACAACATATTATTATTACTATTTTCCAAATCATAAATATAAAGTGATACATATTATAACATCATTATGACTCCATTAAGATTTTAAAAATGATTTAACATATTTTCCCCTTCATTTATCCTAGGGATACCCTTCTCCCTTTTACATTGCTTTTCCATTCATTTTATATATACATATAATCTTAAGACCCCTTTTAGGAGCTCACATTATAATTACAAAATAATATGCATATTTAATTCCAATTGTAATGCAACATTAAGACTTTAAAATAATCTTCAACAAGATTTCAACAAGGATACAAAATAGAGTCATTCATGGACCATGAAAAATACCTTATAATATTTTACCACCCAACCACATGAAACCATAAATGCTCCACTCCTCCAAGCTAGAAGACAAAACCATGATCCACATAGGTTCTAAGGCACTCTAAGACTATGGTTCATCCTTTCCCAAACCAAAACAAATCATAAAAGAGGGATCAAACACAAAGGATAACTAGAGGAAATAACAACATGAGTGAGGGCTTATGATACTTCTATGTGTGTGCTATTGCATAACCCTTAGTGGTGGAATTAACCTCCTAAACCATTGTCACCTTGTTGCATCTAGGCCTTATACAAAATGATGTTTGGTCCCAATGCTCCAATAGGGCATATGAGACCTCGTCACACTTTTCTTAATGTAGGGATCAACTTCTTGAACCATTGTTAACTTGTTGCATCTAGACCTTAAACATAATGACATACGATCCAAATACTCCAACAAGACAAGTATAGCTCAAATATCTCTTATCTTGATTAATGTGTTAACCCAAACCCCTAAACCCATTAATTTTATTAATGTTATAACTTTTTACAAACTCACATGTAGAGTCAACCCACTTAGGGTCTTGGTCTCTACTACATAGGATCCTCTAACAACCTCTTTTGGGTCCTAACACCTATGGTGACCCACTCACCTGGGGCACCTATCTAACCCTACTTAAAAGCCAAATAGGATATATGGTTACACAAAGAAGACATCCAACATGAAGGTTTAGAAATCATTCCTAAGTCTCATACCCCTATGATATCCCTAAACCCCGACCCACTATTTTGGGTTCCAAACACATCAAAATCTAAAAAAACATGTCATCTGCAAAGTATAAGCATAAAATAACAACATAATCATTGATGCAATAAGAATCTGAGGGTACCCCTACTAGAGGTAACTTGGATCCCTACAAGTAACCACATAATGGAAACACAACAACAATGCAAGATCTAATACCAATTCAGAAGATTTTATTCATAAGATAATTTTTTACATGAAATATGCCTAGCTATAAGGCCTTTCGAGTAAGGGCCAAATACAAAAATCAATTACAAAAATAATTTTGCAAGATCCCTCAATATTTAACTCCACACTAATCCCAACTAATCTAGATCCACACTCTGGTAGAAACCTGCAAGGAAGATCTCAACTTGTGCTCGCAAGCCCACTAAGAAATCTCCTTGTTTCCTGAGCCTCAACTAATAACCCTTCTCAAAATTTGATCCTTCACTTCATCCTCTTCTCCAAACTGGATGAATGATCTTCCTTATCTACAATTTGCATTGACTCCACAAGACAACCCTACTTATACCCAACTAAGCCACAAGTCAACCTAGCCCATTACAAATTGAAATAAACCCTTACCTTATATATTTGCATAAGCCACAAGTTGACTACAACACTCATTAACTAGCCAGAAACCAAATTGAATGCCAAAAGTTGGCTCACAAACAACTTGGGCATCACAAAGACCAAGACTAAATCAAGTGTTAGAAACCACCACCAAGCATCAACATTCCACCAAACATAATCAAGCTCCATCATTGACAAAGCCAACTCAAGCAACACTACTATTAATTCCCAGTGCAAATTGAGCCACAATATACGTTGAGTGCCACCTTCATATATTGATTCCCTTCACTGACCAACAAACTCAGGCAACAATACTCTCAAGCTCCCAATGTAAATCGAGCTTATAGTATCAGTTGAGTGCCCCAAGCATCATTGCATGCCTTCATTAATTGACTCACTTGGTTAACATAACAACCAAAAACAACTCAGTATCGACTGAGCATTGATCAAGTCCTCCAACTCTAAGGTAAAACCACACCAACATGCAATATTTCTAGCCAACCAAGGATGCTCCTGCATCTGACACCTAGGTTCGAAAATATGTTCTTAATAGCTAGAAGAACATCTTCTAGGATTGAACACATAAATCCCAAATTTGTTCTTCACATACAAATCCTCCAAGTCCTCAACTTGTACACTCTTTCGCTTGATCTTCTTCTGTTTCTTCACATCCATCCTCGATGTACTATAGGTCTTCTTTCCATGCTAATCTCTAACCCTCTCAGAATCTTTCAACTCAACTTAGCTGCCAATACTTAGGTTCCTTCTATCGAGATCTGCATTCTATAAAGGAATCAGAGAATGCCTCCTACCACCTTTCACAATTGTAAACACATTCTTGACAAAATCATACACATCCTTGCAATCATACTACCTAGGTCTTCCAAGAAACAAATGACAATTGTTCATGTCCACAATATCACACAACACTTGATCCTTATACTTCCCAATCTGAAAATAAAAAAGGCACTGCTCCCTCACTTCCAAAGCATATTCACCTTGCAATTAGCCAATACTATAAGGATAAGAATGTCTAACTCTTCTCAAACCAATTTTCTAAACCATCTCTTCATCAACAAGGTTTTCAATACTACCACCATCCACAATCACCTTGCAAACTTTACCACCAAACTTCCAAAAAGTCCTAAAAAAACTAGTTCTTTGACAGGATTCCAGTGTCCTTTGACCAATCAGTACTCACCAAGCTAGAAAACTCTCTTCTTTCTCAAGTTATCTATCATGGTCTTCAACCTCATTCATAACAACAACTCTTTTGTCATTAGCCTTTTGTGGACATTCATAAGCTCTATGTGCCTCTTCATGACATCTGAAACAAGTACCCTTAAAC